>ML845095.1:12458-49480 GCA_009831015.1 Picea engelmannii
CATACTTGGTACATGGTTGGATGCACTTGTTTATGGTACAGGTTGATTATAGGTTGGTGCATGGTTGATGCACTTGTTTATGGTACAGGTTGATTACAGGTTGGTGCATGGTTGATGCACTTGTTTATGGTGCAGGTTGATTATAGGTTGATGCATGGTTGATGGATGGTTCAGATTTATTGGTACAGGTTTACAATGGTATATCTCACAGTGATAGTGTGACAGTGGTTCCATCATTCTACCTCTACTTCAGGGTGGCAGGATGGGGCAAGGATAGGTTGTAGCCTCCCTCAGGTTGTAGCCTGAGAAACTAGGGGGTTGGAGCCTCCTTCCAGTTGCAGTTGGAAAACAAAGGAAGTTGGTGCTTCCAATGAATGCAATTCTTCAAGACATATAAGAAAAAACATTTCGTGGTTTTCTCCCGATTTGGGTTTCCACGTAAAACACTGGTGTGCTGTGTATGTGTGTGATTGTTTATTTATTACTGCTCATTATTGGATAATAATTCTACATTGATATAACATTTGAAGAAAATGATTATAATTATGTTATTACTAATTCATCCCCCCTCTCAGTAATCCAACACTATATCCCATAGTTCGAGGTCCTATAATACAAAGACTTTCCTCACCTTCCAAGGCGACCAATTGCTAGCCCCGACTAGCCTGTCCTCCACATGCATATGAGATACTGCCATGTCTGTCAAACTACGCTCACTCTGATGCTCCAAATGTAAAGGAACACTTCCTCACTGCTGTCAACACAAGTGTGAAAAGAGGCAAGAGAAACCCCGACCTCACTCCTAGCAAGTAGGTGTGAAAAGAGGTCATACACTACAGCCTCACTCTTGTCCACACAGGTGTGAAAAAAGGTTGTCCACAAGTGTCAAAAATCAATCCAACAAATCGTCCCACAACTGTCCACAAACACTGCCAACTAGCTGTCCAACTGGCACTGAATGAGAGGTAACTTCAGATCTGAAGTTTACCCACTGTTTTGAACTGAAAACTTTCTGTCCAAAACAACCAACAAATCTGATATAAAACCTCTCAAAACTACCTACAAAAGTGCTCCAAATTCAGCAAGTCAAACCACCATTGGCTCTGATACCATGTAGATTTTCTGAGGTCCTATGAGGCTGCCACCTAAGGTCTTTCCTTGAACTTAGTATGGATTTAAGTTTCAACTATGTGGCTGTATTTTCTTGCTGTTTTAGGACAACAAACAGTCACCAAACTTTCTGCTCAATGTTTAATGGTTAAGTGATCTTTTAAGGTGCCCTTGCAAGTGTTTTCTTTACTCAATGTTAACACATGCATAATACATTAAAACACATAACACTACCTCTAGATCTTTGAAATTTAAAATGCTGATCTACACTTCTAAGCATGCATAAATTTAACACAGGTATTTTTGGTCAACATGACCCTGGATAAACCCCCCTCGGGGAAAACTAGTTTGGGATATATGCCTATATAATGATGATCAAAGCGTGAGATACAACAAGTAATACAATACAAAGGAACCTATATACATAGCAAGCTCCTCACGAGCCTTGCCACAAGATCCAATGATATATGCGACCAAATCCTAGGTGCGCCCTCTCCCTTTGTTGCTCTCTCCACTGAAATGAAATGCCCTCCTTCCTCTTTGAACCAATGAATAAATCCCTCCACAAGAAGATGCTCTCATGTGCTACCTCTCCACTAAACCTGTCAGAACTAACTTCCTCCAAGAAAAACTTCTTCCAGGTAGTGTGCACTCCACTCCTATGGTGCGCCCTCCTCTTAGCAGATGTGATCACCATCAAATAACTAAGGCCTAAGCATTCATGAGCCCTCCATGAACATGTGCACCCAATATTTCCTCACCCTTTTCTTCTGTCCTCATCCTCTTTCCCTTCTCCAAGCTCCTTTGGTGAACATACAAGTGAAATGAGCTTGACTTTGCCCTTTGCGCCCTCCTTTAGGAAGCATAAGGAAACCTAAATGATGGATGGATGAGATCATCTCATCTCATCCCTAATCAATGGTTGAGATAATCTCACATATATCTCAACTCAAAACCCACTTCACTTAAGTTTCTAGTTTCCACTTTATGTCTATTAATTCACCCACTTTGTGAATTAATTGTCACTTTAGGCTAAAATGACCAAATTTCAATTTTGACTTAAATCTCCTAAGTCAAAGTGAAATTAGACACAAAGTACATAGTACAAGGGTAAAGGTACCCCCCTTTGTGCTTAGAGACTCACAAGAAAATGGGGACCACTTTTCAAGGTACCCAAATCCCAACACTTGACACTCTTCTAACTTAGGACCTTGCAAATCCTAGCCTCTTCCTGCAAACCTTAGCTTCTGCAACATAGGTAGTGAAATTTCTACACATTTTGCAATATCAAGAATTTGGGGATTTCATTAGTGTTATAATACTCAAGAGGGAGTAATATCCCACCCCATATTAAAAATAAAAAAAATGGATTGAGACAACTCCATTGTGGGAGACCTATCTTAACAAAATCCTTAGATGATGCTGATTGACATGGTGTTACTTTGTAGAAACTATGTTTTTTTGGACCCATTGCTTATGGCCCCTCTCAACAATTTATTCTTGGGACTCTGATCATGTTAGGATAAATCTTGGCTAACTTCCTTGGTGGAACCAATGGTCCCATCGAAAACACCCTCAATATGTCAACCATGGAGGAAGTACAAAAATGGTTGAGTCTCTCAACTAGTTAGTTATCAAAATGGAAATGAATATGTCTTTCCTCATTGGACAAGTTGGCCTTTGTTTTGATCAAATTGCAAAGATAAATGGTAAGCATGAGAAGGATGACCATGAATTTGGTGAAGTCTCCCACAAGGGTAATCCCACTGAGGAGGAAGAAGGCCTCAATCATAACTTCTCATTTTCTGACCATTTCCACAATATAATGCCCCGGTTTCCTAAAGTTGATCTAAATAGTTTGACAAGGTCGGATCTGATTAGTTGGGTTGACCAAGTGGACCATTACTTTTCTCTTCATGCCATAGAAAATGACCTATTGAAACTCTGCATAGGTGTTCTCTATTTGGATAGGGAACATTGGCAGTTGTGGCATTGGAATAAGGAAGCATATCCAAGGGTAATTGCATGGAGACATTTTGTGAAAATCTTCTTTGCTTGATTCATAAAAGATACCAACTTTTTGGGCCAACTTACCAAATTGTGCCAAACCAACATGATGTAAGACTATATTGATGCTTTTGAATGGTTGGTCGTTAGAATGAAAAATTTCATTGATGAATTTTTTAAGCAATGATTTATTAATGGTCTTAAGGAAGAAATTAGAGCCCACATAGATATGAGCCACCCTACTTCTCGTTTGGAGGCCACTGAGCTTGCTTGTCTTTCCCTTAGTATAAATTCCCACCTTTCCTTCACATCCCCACCCAAATATAGTGGCTCCTTAGCATCCTATTCCACCCCTCAAGGTCCATAAGTTGACATAGGTGAGAATGGTGAAATGTCAACTCAAGGGTTAGGGTCTTTGCTAAAATTGTAATGAAAAATATTCTCCAGAGCTTAAATGTAAGGAACATAAATATTTTGTGGAAATTTCTGAGGAGATTTATGATGATGAAGTTGATGGAAGAAATCATGAGGAAGTCCCCCTTATCATTGAGGACGTTCTCTTACAAACCAACCTAGTAAAAAATCTCAAATATCCCTTCATGCTTTAGCCGATCTTTCTTTTCCTAAGACATTAAAGTTGGTTGGTTATATCAAGCAACATAATGGCACCGTCTTAATCAATAATGACATCACCCATAATTTTATGCATCGTCATGTTTCCTAAGAAACACATTGCAATATTCATTTTGTTTACAAATTTCATGTTATGATTGCTAATGGGGGATCTATGAAATGTGGTGGACGATGTGAATATGTGAAACTTCAAATGGGTGAGTATTCCTTAAAAAATCACATGTTTTCGATTGAAATGGGTGGCCAGGTTTTTGTTTTAGGCTTCGAATGACTAAGCATATTAGGCCCCATCACCATGGATTTCCTGGAATTATACATGAGTTTTCATAAGGATGACAATTCCTACATGCTAAAAGGTCTCAAAGTAGTCTCTCCAAAATAATCATCTCCTGCTGTACAAAAACGCTTATGAAAAAGTGTCGAGTCTAGATTTATTGCAAACTTCCATGATATTCAAGCATTTGAGGGCACTTCTTATCCAATTCATCCTAATTTGTAGTTAATATTGGACATACAGTAATAATTCTTTGAACATCCCCAAGGATTACCACCTTCATGGAGAGAGCATGATCATATTATCCCACTGCTTCTCGGTAGCTTACCACCCAATGTGCACCCATACCATTCTCCTTTTCCCCAAAAGAATGAAATTGAAAATATTGTACAAGAGATAATAGTTGTTGGTATCATTTGTCTTAGTACAATCCATACTCTTCTCTAGTTGTCATGGTTCTTAAAAAACAAGGTACTTGGTGAATGTGTCCCAGTTTTTGAGCTCTTAACGCCTTGATCATTGAAGACACATTTCCCATTCAGGTCATTGATGATCTCTTAGATGAGCTACATGGAGCACAATTCTTCACCAAACTTGATATTTACTTTGGATACCACCAAGTTTGCATGTAGGAAGCCGATATTCCCAAAATGACTTTCTGCATTCATGAAGGTCATTATGAGTTTTTGGTGATGCCTTTTGGTCTTTGCAATTCCCCTTCCACATTTTTGAGCATAATGAACAAAATATTTAAGACCCTTCTATGTCATTTTATCCTGGTCTTCTTAGATGACATCTTGGTCTACAACAAAAATTAGGTAGCATATGTGGCACATGTGGATAAGGTCTTACAAATCCTCCATAATCACTAGTTTTTCCTTCAACGTTGCTTACAAAGTTGACTATTTGAGCCACATTACTAGTGGGGAAGGCGTGCATGTTGATCCCAAGAAAATTGAGGTGATGAAATATTGGCTTTTTCCCAATATCCTCAAAAAGTTTCATGGTTTTCTTGGCTTCGCATGTTATTATAGAAAGTTTTTCTCGAACTATGGTAAAATTTCCATTGCTCTCACCACCTTGCTAAAAATGAATGCCTTCAGTTGGATTGAAGTTGCTAAATATGTTTTTCAATATTTTAAATTTGCTATGTGTACCACACCAGTCCTCACTTGACTTGACTTCAATAATAATTTTTTTTTGGAATGTGGTTCCTTAAGGAAAGGGATTGTTGCTGTATTAATGCAATAGGGACACTCGGATTCACTAGTAATAATTATGTGATAGAAACTTGGGAAAATCCACCTATGTGAAGGTAATGTTGGATATTATTCATGTAGTTGATTTATAACATCCCTAATTGATGGGTGTCATTTCCATATTAAAACAAACCATCACAACTTGAAATAATTTCTAGAACAATGGTTGTCCTCCCTAGAGAAACAAAAGCAGTTCACAAAAATGTTAGGCTATACTATGAGATTAACTACATGAAGGGAAATGAAAATGTGGTTGATGATGCTCTATCTAGGAAGTGTGATGAGAAAGGGTCTCTACTTTCTTTATATTTCCTAGTGCCAGATTGGTTGTATGTGTTACATCAAAATTAGTTAGTGGATGCTAAGATCATGCACATGATCCACCAATTAATGGCCGACCCATGTTACACTTGGTAGGAAGATGAGCTCTGTTGTTTTAATGAACAACTCTCCCCTACTACATGCGTTGTTGACCCAGGGTTCATATTTGTCAAGGTACAAACAAATCCTAAAACTATCGACCCTTCTGGTAAACCAGAAGACAACACAGTACATAGAATGCACTGTGTAGTCTCACCCAAGATATATTTAAATGGGTGGTTGTAAGACTCAGATTTTTATAGCCTAGGATTGAGCGAGAGATATGGAATATGTATTTTGAACCATTTATTATAACTTGTGTTACAAACTACTATTATTCTCTTTTATATTTTAATCTCCATGGCATCTTTTCTTGATACCCCAACAATAATTAACCAAGCAATATAATAACTCATTAATTCATTACACACAACGTTTAACCACTAAAAATACGATGAAGATATGCATCCATTCATCACATTAAACAAATATTACTGTGGTTCACCCCCTCCTGGGATATGTCCAAAAATATTTGGCTCTTGTCTCTCTTATTATGGTAGTTCTGCAATTCTTGAGCCACACACTTACAACTCTCCTAAGATGGGTAAGATCTATATGAGGTGAATTAGATTGCATCAGGCTCCTCAACCTGGGATCTAATCCTCAAGATCTACCTCCTCTCCTCCGCTCTAGTTCAACCGCTTTACAAAAGTAGTTCATCTAATCAAAACATTACATACCATATCAACCTCTACAAAAGTAGTGAACTGAACCTTCCTATGATACATGCATATCTATATTTATATCTATCAGGCTCTTCAGCCATTTACACAAAACTTTACAAAATCCCTAACCCTATTGTCGTTAGTTCTTCCTTTACTGCGTGCATTCTTTTCTTCCTTCCAGTTGTCGTCTCCTTCTTGCATGCGTGCGTGCTGTGCTTCTTACCAGTTGTCGCTTTCCTCTTGCACTCTTTCTTTCCCATGATTGCTCTTCCAACTGTCATTCTTCTTTGTCCATGCTTTCTTTCCCACTTCAACCTACTTCCAACAAGCTCCACTATAAAGTTTTCATTTTTCTAGTTTTAACTTCATCATTAAATAGAAAGTTTCATCTAAATTACACTCCTTTCCCATAGTGGGTCATTATGGGTTTCAAAAAACATACGACATGATTAGGTGTTCTTTATTTTGGGAATGCATGAAGAAGGGAATCCATATGTGGAAAAATGTGATACTTGCCAACAACACAAAATGGAAACAATAAAATCTTCAAGTGCATTACAACCCTTACCCTTTCCCGCTATCACATGGGCTTACTTTTCTATGGATTTCATTTTGGGGATACCAAAATCCAACAATAAATCAATAATCAAATCAATAATCATGGTAGTTTTTCATGTTGATGTTTTGTAGCTTCAAGAAGGTATTCTCACAATGGCCTTGGTGTTAGGCATGTGAGAATATTCATTGGCACCCACATTGCATTTTGTTTTTTGGTGAAACCGCCTTTGGATTGGTGTTGGGGCTTGTGTTGGGGATTCACACCCACATGGGTGATTAAACAATTATAATTTAATGTTGATCTTAGTAGGGGTTCCTAAACCCACTCATTAGACTCCTATAAAAGGAGAGACATTGTGAGGAGGCACCTTATATCTCATTGTGACATCATGGAGTTGGAATGGGTGAGTAAGCACTCTTGCGAAGGAGATTGGAAGGAAAAATTGCAGCAAGGGAAATTATTCACTTTGTCAAATGTGCCCTAGGGTTTCTGTACATTCTGATTTTCTGTCAAGAGGAGGAGGCCACACATGTGAGGACATGGAGGAAAAATACACATGTGGATCATGCAGGCCATACCACACATGCATAATGTATAGGTATGTAAAACTGTCAACATGAGAGAGAAGGCCACACAAGCGAGTTATATAGGCAGTCCGCATGCGAGGATTTTTCTGGGAAGAGGGCATCAATAATATGACTGTTGTTAGCAGGCTATAGAGGCCATACAACAGGATGCATGGTGACTTCAACAACCATACAACTAAGGTTTTTTTCATGTTTTCAAGTTGGAAGAAGTTTTCATTTTTTTTTTTGATTTTGTAATTTTTGAGAGGACTATTTTTTCGTCCTCACATTTATTGAATTTGTGGTTTGCTAAGAGGGCTGGTTTTTCCCTCAAAAATTATAAATCTGAAAAGTTTACAGAACAAAAAATTGTGTCTCTTGTGCATGAATGGTTTTTCTATGATCTTTGTGTTTCCATTGTAATTTTCGGTCATAATTTCAGTGTAAAATTATTTAGTGATAACAACCCTACAGTTTACTGTTTGAAGTCACTTGGAAGTAATTTTTAGATCTGAAATTGAATGCATTGAATTGCATGTGGAAAATTGACATGGTATCAGAGCATAGGCTCTAGAGAGAGAGAGAATCATATCTCGAGACACATGTGTGGCTTCATATTTTCATTACTACAGATTTGTGACAACATATTTATTGTTACAACAACATATTTGTGATCTTGGTTGAACACCATGGTGTATAAGGTTGTAGACTAGTTTCAAAGTGAGACACTATTGGTCTCTTCTCTGTGTGGTGCTATCTCCACTTGTGGGACTTGGTTGGTGGATTGTGGAGTTTATTTTCATATGAGAGGATCATAAGAGTCATTCACCCATTTTTCATAGGAGAACTCAGGATTGCAGGTTGATATTGGTGATAATGCCAAGCATGCAGTCAAAGGAGTTGGGACAAATTTTATTCAACTGGAGTCTCAGAAGCCTCTCAGGATGAGTGATCTGTTGTATGTACCGAGATTGAAGAAGAATCTACTTTCTATCTCAACTATGGAGGACAGAGGGTATGTAGTGATATTCATAGATGGATAGGCTCTTGCTTGGATGAGAGGATCAATATTTGACTCAGTAGAGGTAATTGGTGCTCATGATGGTAGTCTTTATAAGTTGACTAGACAACCATCCTAGGCCTTGGTAAATAACAATGATAGTCCATGCGATCTTTGGAACCATAGATTAGGACACCTGCACTACAAGTCTTTGCCAATATTGGGGAGGATGGTTATAGGTCTTCTAGATTTTGGAGTAGAGTATGAGGGAGAATGTAGGGGTTGTGAACTTGGTATGAACGTCAAGGCTTATTTTCCAAGAAGTGACAATAGGTCAAGGGGAATCTTGGAGCCAATACATTCAGATGTGTGTGGACTGATGTTAGTTTCGTCTTTGAGTGGTTACTTGTACTTTGAAAGCTTCATTGATGATTATTCTAGGAGGACATGGATATTTTTCATCAAGACCAAGGATGAGGTCTTCAGTCGATTCAGGGAGTTCCGATCTTTGGTGGAGAATCAGTTAGGGACGAAAATCAAGGTCTTGAGGTTCGATAACGGGGGTGATTATGCCTCCAATGAGTTCAGGGATTTTTTTAAGTACTTGAATAGATATGAATATAGAAATATCACAATAGATCTACAAAGAAATATAGAAGAAACCACACTTTATTATAAGAAAACCCTTGGGGTAGGAAAACACCATAAAATGGATCCTATTATGGAAGGGATCCTCTTCTGTTCACTTGCCTCTTTGAGGGGGAATCCTTCTATTGAGCTATTGATCCAAATACAATATTATATTCACACTCCATTACATTGCTTGAACCCCTTTATATAGTGCTACCAACCACCTAAGAACATTATAGAGGAGGAACCTTCTAGAAGCAGAACCTTAATCTAAGAAATCCTCTTACATTTATTATGTTCACATATATCTAACTACCATAGTGGGACTTATTTAATAATATAGTGGAACTAGTCCACCTTGCATTGAATGGCCTCCACTATTATCACTATGTGCCCTTCGCCCCCCCCACTACTTCTTTAGATACACTACATTCCATCCCCCTTATGAAATAATTGTCCTCAATGCTTGTTATGAGGGTGTACAACCATATACTAGGGTCCCATGGATAAATGTGGACCATAGTACTGAAGTAGACTGGAGAACCAGGGTCCCATGTATGATTGTGAGCAACCATGTTGAAGTAGTCCAACTGCCACTATGAGCCTGGGCTCCATGTCCAAGTGCTCATGTGAACTCCATGCTGAAGATATTATAACTCAAGAACCAACTGAAGATGATGCTCTCAGTACCACCATTGGTCATGTGGATCAAAATATGTAGAACCAAAAAAAAATTCATCCACTACTACTGGAGAATAATAAAACTGAAGAATAATATGTAGAGAATTCTCTTGTTTACTCTCTAGGAATTTCTCTACATGAGGTGGAGTAGAGTCATCAAAGAGAAGATTAAAGTGGTTTTCATCCAAAAAATGACAACTATCCATATACCAATAATCAAAATCAACCTCAAAATCATACCAAGCGTATACTTCTTGATTATATTCATCCCTAATGTCTGCCATAAGATATCCCTCATGTATGTGAGCCAAGTGTTAGAAAAACAGGACCGTGGAGCAATAAAATAAGACAAATGCAGAAACAAAACACAAAAGATACACAATACAAGAGAGACACAGATTTACGTGGTTCACCTAGTGTGGGCTACGCCCACCAGAGAAATTGTCAGGTCCTTCCTTTATTATTATCCAACAAATGAAGGGATACAACCTACAACAAAACCCGTTGTAACTTCCTCTTCTTTCTCTCACAGTCTCCTCTCTCAGAATACAATATTCGCCATCCAACCATAGCCGCAATACATTTCCCTCATAAAAGAGGGTTGCCTTCTAGGGCAAAAAACCCTAACATAATCTCTACTGTTAGATCTGCGACCTTATAATGAATGGTCTAGATTTACAATGAAATTAAAATATACATTTACAAGGCAATTTTTCCTTCGGGGGCTTTGCCCCCGAACCCCTGCTGGGGGCCTGCTTGCCCCAGACCCCCTAGCTGGGGGGATATCCCCCCCGAACCTCGCAGAGGGGGTACCCCCCCTCTGCACTCGCCCGCGTGGAAGAGTGTACATACTTCTGGGGTGTAAATACTTCATGGGGTATAAACACGACTGAAAGTAAAACACCTCTGAATCAAGAAGATAATCAGGCTCCACAACCAACACCAAGGACCCTTGAATATTGTGACAACTGTCTCTCGGGTTGTGTAGATAATCCTTGATGCCTTGCAGATGGTCATGCATATTGGCTTGGAGGGCTTCAACCTTCCGTAAAATTTCCATGAGTTGATAGCGAATCCATTGGAAACACCACATATAATAGACCAAAAATATCTCAAAATTATCTATCCAATGGTTCTGATTTGGTGGAAATTTGAGCACCCTGTGAGAATTTATGAGCTCTATAGTCTTGCCGCTATCACGAAGACCCTAAAAAAAATTGGTTGATTTTAAATCAACGATATCTTCACTTATGGAGCTTTGATTTGGATGATTGTTTTTTTTAAATCTATTATTCATGAAAGAGGAACTCATATATGTAATTTGTTTGGTCAAGTTCATCCCCATCTACTACAGAAATAAGAAAAGTCGTCCAGTTGTCCGCAAAAAAACCCTAGAAATAACAAATTTTTAAAATGTTGATGACTTTAATTCCTGGACTCCATTTCAAACGATTTCTATATTTTATTTTTTACTATTATTGGGTGTTTTTCTAAAAGAAACTTATATATACAACCATTTTCTTCATTTTTTTCAAAGAAATATAAAGAAATTGTCCTGAATGTTGTGACCCTTTTTTTCTTCTACGAAATAATCTACAAAAATAGAAAAAAATTGCCCCTTTTTTGTTGCCGAAGAAATTGCTCTAATACAACTTGTTAAGTACCAAATACTTGAATACAAAAACACCACAAATATTCAAAGACAATATAGAAAAATTCCCACTTTATTATTATGAAAACCCTTAGGCTAGGGAAACACCATACAATGGACCTTATTATGGAAGGGATCCTCTCTTGTTCACTTACCTCTTCGAGGGGGCATCCTTCTATTGAGCTACCACTCCAAATATAATACTTCTCTTCACACCCCATTACATTGCTTGAAACCTTTTATATAGTTCTACCAACCACCTAAGAACATTCTAGAGGAGGAACCTTCTAGAAGAAAAACCTTCTAAGAAGTCCTCTTACATTTAATATGTTTACATATATCTAACTACCATAGTGGGCCTTATTTAATAATATAGTGGACCTAGTCAACCTTACATTGAATGGCCTCACTATTATCACTATGGGTCCTCATGACCCCCTCACTACCTCTCTAGATACACTACATATTTTTGCAAGGAGGCGGGGATATAGAAGGAGATGATAGTGCCTTTCAACCCACAACAAAATGGGGTTGTGGAAAGGAAGAACTTGAGCATAGTAGAGGTTGTCAGGTAAATGCTGCATGACCGAGATATATCCATGTTGCTTTAGGAAAAGGTGTGAAACATGACAGTCTATGTTCATGACAAGAGTCCTCATAGGATCTTGGAGGAGAAGACTCTTGAGGAAGCATTCAGAGGAGTGAAACTGGAGATAGGGAATTTGAGGATATTTTGTTGTTTGGATTACATCCATGTTTCTAGGGAGAAGAAGATGAGGTTGGAACCCTATAGGAGGAAGGATATGTTTGTGGGTTACAACGAGACTTCGAAGGCCTACCCGATCTACATTTCAAGACAACGACACGTTGAGGTTAGTAGAGATGTCATGTTTGAGGAGGATTTTTCTTTCAAGAGGTCTCGAGAGATCACAATAGATAGTGAGGAGCAGGAGGCTCCAAAGGTTGAGGAGAGTATAGGTCCATCTAGTACAGGGGATCAACCTTTAGACCGTGAGAAGGATTCAAAGGACTCATTGGATCCAGTGGACCCTCCTAGTGATAAGGACATGAGGCCTAGATGTCTTCGAGATACTTTGAGATATGCGTAGGGGCATATCTCTAGAGGTTTTCGAGCTATGTGGTTCTTATGAGTAGCATCATTGATTCTGAGCATTCCCATTTTGAGGAGGCGACATGAAAACAAGTTTGAAAGGATTCCGTGATGGAGGAGTATCAATCCATCATGAAGAATGATGTGTGGGACATAGTTCCGAGACCAAAAGGGAAGTCTGTGGTGACTTCCAATTGGATCTATAAGATCAATCATGTTGTATATGGTATCATAGAGAAGTATAAGGAAAGGTTCATGGTGAGAGGGTTCTCGTAGAAAGAGGGAATGGACTATGAGGAGACTTTTTCTCCAGTCGCCAGGTATACTTCTATCAGGGCTATTATTTCTCTTGCTTTGGTTATGGGGTGAAGGATGCATCAGATGGATGCGAAGACATCAATCCTCAATGGTGTCATTGAGGAGGAGGTGGACATAGAGAAACCTAAGGGATTTTAGGTACATGGGAGGGAGTCTAATGTTTTTAGATTGAAGAAAGCTTTGTACGGACTCAAGAAGGCACCCAAGGCATGGTACTCAAGGATCGATGGGTATTTGTAGGGCATGGGATTCACCAAGAGTGAATTAGATCCCAACCTATATCTCATACAGGTTGGTGAGGATCCTCTTATATTGGTGTTGTATGTTGATGATCTTTTCCTCACAGGAGCATAGAGGCTCATTTCCAAGTGCAAGAGGGATTTGGCTTCGGAGTTCGAGATGAAGAACATTGGTTTGATGCATTACTTCCCAAGATTAGGGTTGTGGCAGCAATGAGGAGATATTTTCCTCAGACAAGGAAAGTATACAGTTGAGATCCCGAGGAGGTTTGGAATGATGGAATATAAGTCCATGACTACACCTATGATCACCAATTTGAAGAAGTTGGGAGCTTTAGATTTAGATTTGGTGGATCCCACAATGTATAGGAAGTTGATTGGTTCATTGATGTATCTAGCCAACACTAGGATACCTACTTTCTTTGTTTTCAACACCTTGAGTTAGTTTATGGTTGAGCCAAAGTAGGTGCACTAGGTAGCAGTGAAGAATGTGGTCAAGTACCTTCGAGTTACAATAGGATTTGTTCTAAGATATGTCAGGGATGATGGAGTGAGGCTGCATGGGTATTCAAATTTAGATTGGGTAGGTAATGCTATTGATAGGAAGAGCAATTTTGGTGGTTCTTTTAGCCTAGGATCAACAATGGTTTCTTAGTTCAGTAGGAAAAAAATTTCTATGGAACTTAGTTCACTAGAGGCAGAGTATATGGAATCTAGTTTGGTGAGTTGTGAGGACATTTGGCTTCAAAAGATCCTTCTAAGGTTATCTTGTCAGGTGTTGGAGCCTACTGTGGTTTAGTGCAACAATTAATGATGTGCCAAGATCTTGGAGAATCTTGTAACATCCCCATTTTGATCAATGCTTATGTCAATATAATGTGTGGCTACGACCAAGAAATGTAATATGCAAATTGTATTTCAATGTTCTAATAATAAATTGTGATGCCAACTGCTAAGGGGACATGGACAATAGATGGGGGTTGAATTAATCCACAAGAGAGGGGAGTTTCTAGGATAATGTCCAAGAGGGGTCCAAGGGGGGGAATTACCCATGTTTATGGATTTAACCCATTTTCCTAAATCCATTATTGTATATGAACCTTCCCATTTCTGATTGACTTTTTTCAAAGCCAATCATGGAATACATGTAAGAGGGTGGGTGTGAGTGGTCACATCTTGAAGTTATTGGGCACATGGGGGTTGAGTATGATCATCTTGGGGAAGAGTGTGAGTCAAGAAAGACAAGAAAAATAGAGGAATTTCGTATGGGTTGAGACAAAAGTAACAATAGTTTGACCAATTGGGAAGTTAGTCAAGTCTGGGCATGGAGAGAGAGTTTGGAGAGGTGACACCATAGGAGGAAAAATGTCTGAAGCATAATTGGAGTGAATTGGAGCTGGAGAACTGAAGAGTTTGGTTGTCAGGTCGGAAGAGTGAACTCCTACGTGAGTTGCACTAAAACAACAAGTTTTGCGGTTGGTTATCTGATAGTTTTCCTAGCAACAATTTCCCTTGAGTTCCCAGCTGAGAGATTTCTAGCTACCTGTGCTAGAGAGACTTTGATAAACGAATGACACATTCCTTGGGTTAATCCCGATAAAAGAATGGTACATCCCTTGGGTTAACCCTGATAAATAGAAGGTTCATCCCTTGGGTTATCCTTGATAAACATATGGTACATCCCTTGGGTTATCGTTGATAAACAAATGGTTCATTCCTTGGTTTTGGCAGGTCAAGAGGAAGAGAGATGGTGGAAAATTCAAGATAGTTGTAGGAGAATATTATTTGGGTTGAGAGATTTATGAGATGTGAGTGGACTGTGAGAGACCACCCTCTTTTGTGGATTGCTAGCCTCATCTCGGGGGTGAATGGCTGTTGAGATTTGGAATAGTTAGTATATGGTTGGGTGGAACGTCCGTTCCAAGCAACTAGTTGCATGATTCTTGTTTAAGATAAGTGTTTTATCTTGTGCTGAATTATTTACATGTGTCATTGATGTGCATGAACTCTACGTGAATGAAAATGACTTATATTCTATTGTAATAAATGGTTTAGTTGTATCTCATGTTGATTATTATCATGCTTCAGATGCATAAGTTTTATGGTTATTACCGTAGCTAAATCTGTTATAGATTGTAGCTGTAGGCTATGGGAAAATGGATAAGAACAAAAGAATGGCTTTAATTAGCAGACGTTTTGTGTTATATGTATTCCGCATGTATTGTTTCCTAGCTGGAGGATAGGTACATTACTAAAATGGTATCATAGATGATAAATAGAAAGTTTTGCACGACACGACCCAACTTCAGTGGCTGGGTACGTTACAAAGTGGTATCAGAGCTTAGTTTTCAACACTAAGCATGGATGGGTTGAGTTAGCATAAATACAATGCAAATTCTTGTAGAGAGTTGAATTTGTGAGTGGCCAAATTTCAAGTTACAGTGCATCCATGACGGAAATTAGAAGCAATTGTGTGGGATTAGGAAAAAGCCCCAGTTTTTGCATTAAAATTATGGAAAAATCAGTTAAGCGTATACAATATTTTCATGCGATAAGTAGTAGTGATGCGTAGAAATATAAAGGTGCACAGGTGTGCATATTAAAATTGGGTACTGCACTGTGTAGAGCTGATGATGTGGAAAATTAATGTTGCACATGTGTGCACACTAAAAATTTGGTGTTGCATAGAAAAATAATGGTGCATAGGGTGTGTACACTAGATTTTGGCACTGCATTGTGTGTAATTGTTGGTAGAGCGCAATACGAATTCATTGGTGTGTGCACAACGTGTGCTTGTAGTGCATGTAAAATATTGGTGTGCAACACAAAAATTGTGCTCAGTAGAGATTGACGCGCGACACAAAAGTATGCACACTGATATAGGTGCGTGGTGCATGAGCTACATTTTAGCGTTGCGTGTGAAAAATGGGTGCATGCTAAATACATGTTTATAATTGAGCAGAAGTGCCCACGAAGTCAATGGGCCAATTAGTGGGACACATAAGTGAAAATTACAGACTATGCAGGAAAACTGTTTGACGAAATGCCGAAAAAAGGATGTCTAAAATTTGTTGTTGAAATTATGACAGCAATATTGAGAGGAATTTCAAGGGAAATGTGAAGAATTGAGCCCCTTTGGAAATTTTGAAAATAAGCAAATCAGAAAAATTTGGTTATTTTTCCATACGATGATGTCGGTATGGCGTGGAGGCCATGTGTTAGATGACATGGTAGAAGAAAGATAGGTGTTTCCACGATGGCATGGACATGTTGGATGGGATTACAGTACATGGAGCCATGTGGTAGACCAACTATTAGTCCAACGAAACTACAGGAAGATCTTGGAAGTTGTCCAAGTGTGAGTCCGTGAGTTTGTGAGTCAGAAGAAGTGGAAAAATGGTTAAGTGTTGAGACTTTTCAGACGAACTTATGAGAGAAATGTTACAAGACCATGAGTCCATGAGTCTAAAGAAGTGGAAACATGGTTAAGTGTTGAGACTTTTTAGGTAGACTTATGAAAGGAAGTTTACAATATTGTGAGTCCGTGAGTCCATGAATCCACGAGTGTGAAGAAGTGGAAAAATGATTAAGTGTTGAGACTTTTCAGACGAACTTATAAAATAAAAGTTACAAGTCCATGAGTCTGTGAGTCCACATAAGTGGAAAAATGGTTAAGTGTTGAGACTTTTTGGACAAACTTATGAAAGGAAGTTTAAAATATTACGAGTCCACAAGTTTGAAAAGAAGTGGAAAATTAGCTAAGTGTGAGGCTTTTAGACGGACTTATGAAATAAGGTTACAAGTTTATAAGTCCATGAGTCCACGAAGGAAAAATAAACTAAGTGTTGTTGGTGGGTTCAAGGAAGGCATGAAGAAGAAATATGACTTAGATCCATGATGAATCCATTAAGATAGATCAACAGAGGAGAGAGAAAGTACAATGGGAAATTGTAAGGGAGTTAATTATTAGGAGGTCCTGCGCTTTTGATCATGACCGTCAGATTCGAAGGTGGATCAATTCCTACTATATATTTTGGAGCGAGAGAAGAATTTGGGACTTCGGGTCTCCGAAGATATTGTAGGCCTATACAAGAATTATGGAGGGTGGAAGGCCCGATATTCACGAAGATCGAGAGATTTTTCTTGCAACTAGAAACCATGTCATCATCAGGGGATGACAACCCATGTCACGACTATTCCATGACATATGGCATGAGAGAGGTGAAGCTATGTGGATGCCACATGGCGAAGGGGATGGCCATTGGCCAAAGATGCCCCAAAGAACTTCAAAAGTCTTTAACTTTCAAATCAAAGCTTGATTTTTGGGCAAGGTTTCAGTGGTTGGGAAGCTGTTTCGGGGAAGACTACATCAAGAAAATCAAAATTCAAATTGGTGCAATATGTCCCTCATAAATTGATGAATAAATAACATATATTCTAATTAATGAAATGTTGTCTAATATGCATGTTCTAACAATAATTATTACATGTAGTTTTCTTGCAGAGTTAGAGGTACAAAAAGAAACTTTAGTTCTTATATGAGGACTGGAGTTATGAAAAGATTATGAAGGCTCAGGAAAATATACTTCATAGCTTAAATATTTTGCATAAGCCTAGAGGCACTCTTGAAGAACAATATCTTGACAAAAGAGAGGCTAAGATTACTAACATGGAACTGTCATTAAGCATAATAGAACTTTGCAGAGAGTGTTGTGTGAAAAGGATTTATAGAAAGAGGATAATATTAAGAAATTGAGAAGTGTGTGGTTTTGTTCTAAATTAATTCCAGGATCCATTGGGCAGGAAAGATATCAAGCTTGTGCAGATGGTTGACGCATCAAATAACTACAAAGGAAAGTGCAGGGAAGGTGTTGCAAGGTTTTCAAGGGTCTAAATAAAAGAAAAAGAATATTAGTATTCAAATGCTATAAATATTGAATGGATTGCAAAGGAATGTCAATAGATATTTCACATAGATATCATGAGATGAGGTGTGACTTATGGCTAGATCGGTCATCTCCATGAGAAAGCATGGGAATGTAGGAAGAAATAATTGTCTGATATGATCTAGCAACTCTTTTCTAAAATTACATAAGAAAGAAAGATGCCTCTATTATCAGAGTGTGCAGAAAAAACAAGGTACATGTGCAAATGGAAAAGGGTGGCATTTCCGTTGGAGCAGGGTGGTCTTGAATGACCATTTCCATTGAGTGCTTCATAATGAATCACTCAATGAAGTGAAGAGGATATTTAATATTCAACAAATCCATGAGTGGAAAATAATGTTAGAAAGAAGACATGCAAGAAGTATTTCAAAATGTTGAAATGCCAGTCAATGATAATGGTATTCCATGGTCGGTTTGTTCAATAAAAATAGGAAGTGGTTAATTAAATTTTAGTGTTAATATTCAATTGGAATAGTGCATGTTACAACACTATGAATATTGAGATTTAGCCAAAATATGTTGTGAAATAATTCTTTGCATAAAGTAGTTGCAAGATGGCAACACTAGTGGAAAAACTAGTGGCTGGAAATACATAATGACCAAGTGAGGATTGGCTAGCAGGTGTAGAATAAGGGCCAGTGGTGCACAATTGAGAAAAATAACAGTACACATGGCAACAAGGTTCAAGACAACCATATATAATAATAAATCTAAATAATTGATTAATATGAAATAGATATGCATTGGAGTGCATGATAGAATTGATGCATGATGCATAGAATAAAGATAGAATTCATGTGCATAAAATAGGCATGAAATATCAAATGCTTGGTGCATACTGATGTGCGTTGTTCATGTAGACATGCCTGAACATGTTGGTGGCATGATTATAGACTAAGAGTGGTATGCATATATATATATATATATATATATATATATATATATATATATATATATTGATGCTATGATATTTGAATAAAACTAATGATGGAATTTGTATCCAGGAAACATAATTATAGCATGACAATATTGTTGCTTATGGTATCCATCCATATGAAGACAAATGAGGATGGAAAAAATATTGACCAATAAAATTAGTTAAGGGAGCCGACGAGCTTCTACAAATGTAAAAGATCAGGTAGCGAACTAATGATGGAATTTGTATCCAGGAAACATAATTATAGCATGACAATATTGTTGCTTATGGTATCCATCCATATGAAGACAAATGAGGATGGAAAAAATATTGACCAATAAAATTAGTTAAGGGAGCCGACGAGATTCTACAAATGTAAAAGATCAGGTAGCGTCAAGTAAATTGATAATAACCTTGCATGTATGCATTTGAGGTTGTTATAATGTATAAATGTTGAAGGTAATGAAGGTAAGAGTTTCCTCATTCTAATATCAATAATTGAATTGATGAAAAGACAGGAGGCCTTGAGTATGCACATATATTGTTTCTTGAATTCATTTATGGAAAACTAATTGCATATTGTGTTATGTTGGTTATGAATTCATAACTGAGTTAAGTTGGGAGACATTACTTTTGTTATAACAATGAATTTCATTTGAGATTGTCATGTGTGAGGCCATGTTGAGTTTGGATATGGAAAGAATATAGTGCTATCCAAGTGCATGGTGTTTATTCCCTATGTAACTGAGGTTTGGACTGCAACCTTTTTTCCTATGCTAAATAACACTAAGGAATGATGTTCCCAGTATTGTGTATGGGTTGAAGAGGAAGGTATCCAAAAGATCAGACAGGTAGTGGGAAAGGTTTTGGATGGTTTATTGAGGCATGGGCCATACCTTCCAACTCACGTGGTGGAATACATGACATGAACATATGGTATTCCAGAATCAATGCAATGATGCATTGTGTAGATGTGGCCAAGATTATTGGCACATTGGTTTTATTTATTGATAAAGTTTGATTGCATTATGAAAAGCTTGATGTGTTGATAATGCATGTACAATGAATGATATTGTTATTATAGCTAATATGATGAATAGTAGAATGCCATTTTAATGTGAATAATGGTTGGAAATGATTGAATTGATGGGTAGATACAATTATGATATCATTTCATGAATTGCTAAAAATATGCATGAGTGCTAACAATATTTTTTGGATGCAAGAAAGTTGAGGAAATTGCAGGTAGAATGGTTTGGATATGGTGATGATGTATACCCATAAGAAATATTGAAATCTACTGCTACAAGAACCAAACATAAAGAGTATAAATATCATGCATGGGAATTTTTATTTTCCTGTATAACCAGATTTGACAAATTGATAATTCAAAATTGTTACGTTATACTAAAAAATAGTTTGGCTGCATGGAGTTACGAAATTGCAAGCAGAATGGTCTTGGATATTGCAAGGATTAAGCAGAATTTGAAGGATTCCTAGGATAGGAAGAAAAGTTATGCAAACAGGAGCACCGTTTTCAAAGATTTTAAAGTGGAAAAACATGTGTTTTTGAAAGTAAATGCAAAGAGAAGTTCGCTAAGATTAGGAAGCTGCCCGAAGTTGGCAACAATATATTGTGGTCCTTTTGAAATATTATAAAATAGAGGGCCAATTGCATACATGTTAGCTTTTTCTACATCCATGAGAGTGCATAATGTATTTCATGTATCACTACTTAACAAGTATGTACCTTATGATAATCATTTCATTGATTGGAATGTGATCCAGGTGGAGCACGAAGGGGATTTCTGGGTGGAACCAGTATGCATCCTAGACCAGAAATTCAAAGTGCTTAGGAACAAATCCATAGGGATGGTAAAGGTTCAATGGACATGCTACGGTCCTAAATATGCTACATGGGAGAATGAAGAAAACATGTGGGTAGAATACCCACAATTTTTTGAAAGTTTTGAAGAAGACAAAATGCAAGTCTCCGTTTTGAGCAACTAGAGTTCCAGAACCACATCTCAGAGTCCTGACCAACTATGTTGGGGACCTTGATAAACAAATGGAACATTCCTTGGGTTAGCCCTGATAAATAGATGGTACATCCATTAGGCATTCCTGATAAATGAATGGTGCATTCCTTGGGTCGGCGAGTTGAGAGGAACATGAGATTTTGGTTGGAGTTATTGCTAGAGTTGTCAAATTGCATAAATTTTTATTTCTAAGTATGTTGATGTAAATTTACATATATGGCTATTGTAATAGAGTGCATTGAGTATGACACACAATTGTAGGGGAGGGGGAATGTAACATCCCCATTATAATCCCTAGTTTGATTAATTCTTATGTAGATATAATATGTGACTACGACCAAGCAATTTAATATGCGAATTGTATTTCAATGTTTTAATAATTAAATATGATGCCAACTGCTAAGGGGACATGGACAAGAGATGGGGGGATGAATTAATCCACAAGAGAGGGGAGTTTCTAGGATAATGGTCAAGAGGGGTCCAAGGGGGGGATCTACCCATGTTTATGGATTTAACCTGTTTTCCTAAATATGCTATTGTATATGAACCTTCCCATTTATGATTGAGTGTTTCCGAAGCCAATCATTGAATACATGTAAGAGGGTGGGCGTGAGTGGTCACATCCCGGAGTTATTGGGAATATGGGGGTTGAGTACAATTAGCTTCGGGAAGAGTGTGAGTCAAGAAAGGCAAGCAAAAGAGAGGAATTTTGTATGGGTTGAGACAAAAGTAACAACAATTTGAGCAATTGGGTAATTAGTCAAGTCTGGGCATGGAGAGAGAGTTTGGAGCGGGTGTGGCCATAGGAGGGAAAACATTTGGAGCATAATTGGAGTGAATTGGAGTTGGATAACTGAAGAGCTCGATTGTTAGGTCAGAAGAGTGTAATCCTACATGAGTTGCACTAAAACAACATGTGTTGTTGTTGGTTTGTTGATAGTTTTCCTAGTAGCAGTTTCCCTTGAGTGCCCAACTGAGAGATTCCTAGGTACTTGTGCCAGAGAGACCCTGATAAACAAATGATACATTCCTTGGGTTAACCCTGATAAATGGATGGTACATACCTTGGGTTATCCATGATAAATGGATGGTACATCTCTTGGGTTATCCCTGATAAAAAAATGGTACATCCCTTGGGTTATCCCTAATAAACATATGGTACATCCCTTGGGTTATCCCTGATAAAAAAATGGTGCATTCCTTAGGTTGGGCAAGTCAAGAGGAAGAGAGATAGTGGAAAAGTTAGGATAGCTGTAGGATAATATTAGTTGGGTGGAGAGATTTATGAGTTGTGAGTGGACCGTGAGAGACCACGCTATTTTGTGGGTTTCTAGCCTCAACTCAGGGGTGACTGGCTGTTGATATTTGGAATAGTGAGTCTATGCTTGGGTGGAACATCCATCCCATGCACGATTCTTGTTTAAGATAATTTTTTTTATCTTGTACCGAGTCATTTACATGTGTTATTGTTGTGCATGAACTCTACATGAACGAGAATGAATTATATGCTGTTGTAATGAACAATTTAGTTGTATCTCATGTTGATTATTAGGAAGCTTCAGATGCATAATTTTTATGGTTATTACTGTAGCTAAATATGTTATAGATTGTAGCTGCAGGCTATGGGAAAATGGATAACAACAAAAAAATCGATTTAATTAGAAGAAGTTTCGTGTTATATGTATTCCACACGTATTGTTTCCTAGCTGGAGGCTAGGTACGTTACTAAAATGGTATCAGAGATGATAAAGAGATTTTTTTGCATAATGCGACCCAACTTCAGTGGCTAGGTATGTTACAAATCTAGTGTTTCATGATAGGTTGAAACACATTGAGATCTAATACCACTTCATCAGAGACATGATGTGGAAGGGAGCGATGAAGCTCCAATACATATCCAAAGATGACTAGATTGCATATATTATCACCAAACCCTTAGTGAAGGGGAGGTTTGTCTACTTCAGAGAAAAACTAGGAGTGGTTGAGAGTACCTCCCTCTCTAAGAGGGAGTGTTGATGTTTTGTAGCTTCGGGCATGTATCCTCACATTGGCCTTGGTGTTGGGCATGTGAGAATATTCGTTGGCACTCACATTGCATTTTTTTTTGGTGAAAACCCCTTTGGATTGGTGTTGGGGCTTGTGTTGGGGCTTCACACCCACATGGGTGATTAAAAAATTTTGATTTAATGTTGAGTTTAGAAGGGGTTCCTAAACTCACTCATTATAATCCTATAAAAGGAGAGGAAATGTGAGGAGGCACCTTATATATTATTGTGACATCATGGAGTTGGAATGAGTGAGTAAGCACTCTTTTCAAGGAGATTAGGAGGAAACATTGTAGCAAGGGAAATTCTTCACTTTGGAAAATCTTCCCTAGGGTTTTTGGAATTTTTGATTTTCTGTCAAGAAGAGGAGGCTACACGCGTGAAGGAAGCCACATGTGTGAGGAGGATAGCCACATGTGCTAGGAGGATAGGGAGGACAACCACATGTGTGAGGAGGATAGCCACATGTGCTAGGAGGATAGGGAGGACAACCACATGTGTGATAACAATTGGCAGAAAATCAGGCCACACATATGGGATGTACCACATATTTGGATCATACAGGTCCTTACCATGGGGGCTTCACCTTGTTTACCAATATCTTATCACGTTCATTCATAAAGGGGGTTTTTAAATTGTGAAAAATAAATCCAATATATTGTAGGTATTGTGGGGGGATGTGGGGTCTTAGGGGATTTATAGGTATTGGGGGGTATAAAAAGGGATATATAGTAAAAATAAGGGTTTCTTTTATTGGAAATATGTATTAGGAGGGGGTTAAACAAAATGATTTTGGGAGGCATTTATCAATATCTAGTGAAATTAGGGGTATTCTTTAATATCCAATGAACGAAGGTGTTATTTCACAGGTTCACTAAGAGAAGACCCCATGGTCCTTACAAGTGTCATCAGAAGAGAGAAGGCCACATGTGTGTGTCGTACAAGTAGGCCACACATTCAAAATTTTCCGAGCAGAGGGAAATAACCATACGAATGGCGTGAATAGGCCGTAAAATAGACTATAGGGAGATGTTATTAGCTGTACAACTAGGGTTTTGTCCAAGTTTTCAAGTTGGAAGAAGTTTCTAGAAATTTGTTGATTTTTTAATTTTTGAGAGGACTATTTTTTTCCCCTCAAATTTTTTGAATTTGTGATTTGCTTAGAGGGCTAGTTTTTCCCTAAAAAATTCTGAATCTAAACATTTTACAAAATATAAATTTGTGTCTCTTGTGAATGAACGATTTCTCTATGATCTTTATGTTTCCGTTGTAATTTTCGGTCATAATTTCAGCGTAAAATTATTCAGTGATAACAACTCTAGGGTTTATCGTTTGAATTCACTCAGACGTAATTTTCAGATATGAAATTGAATGCATTGAGATACACGTGAAAAATTGATAGTTCATCACCTTTCCAAATATTCTCACTTTTGTGCCTTACAATTCCCATTCAAGGAATCCATGGTAGTATATGTATTCATGAAAAATATTTTTAAACTATGTTACATACCTAACTCCATTATGACTGATTGTGATCCCACCTTAACTAGCAATTTCTGATAGGAATTGTTTCAACTTCAAGTTACCTAATTGAATCTTAACACATATATCATCCCCAAATCGTTGGCTAGACGAATGTTGTCAACAAATGTTTGGAAGCTTATTTATGTTGTTTTGCTTTGGATTGGCAAGCTCAATGGGTCAAATGGTTACCCATGGTTGAATGGGAATATAACAACACTTGTTGTGGTACTACTAAAATGAACCCCTTTGAGGCAGTTTATGGACAATTGTCACCACCAATGATCTTGTACTTACTAAGCCTCTCTAAGGTTCAAGAGATGGAAAACACCCTAGTATCCCATGTTGACATTCTTCATACTATCAAAGATAATTTGGTATTATCTTAGAATCGCATGAAGCAACTAAGTTTTATTCAGAGATCATTTCATTGGTTGATATGGATATTGGAATAATATATTATATGTATAAGTAGTCATGTTTTGATTGACTACATGAAATCTCTTTTAGGAGAACAAAATTATAGTCTTGGATATGAAAAATACTATAGTTTAAAAGAATTGAAAACTAAGTATTATGTGGAACTTCCTATATTAGTTGGAATCTGATGATTGTACTAACTTATTCCAAATTCAATTGAAATATACAAAGATAACTCATGAAATTTGTATGTTTATGATGTAGGTGGATGGTGGATCCATCTAGGAAGGGAAACAAATGGCTATTGTAAGTTGGAAAACATTGGGAGAAGGTTACTATGATGACAAGAAAGCCTATTGATATTCCTTTATTGCCATAATTTATTGATTAATTAGAGGATTCCAGTGGGACACCTTGACAATAAAATGCTATAAGTTGGTGCTCTTCTTGCATGTGAAAGCCTTGGTAAATAATGGATTTCTCTAGGGAATGATTAACAGAGAAAGGGATGTTCTAGCCTAGAAGGGTGAATCACTGAAAATAAGAAACAACTTGAATGGATTTGCTGTGAGAGACTCATGTTATATGTTTGTTGGGGTCAAGGAGGGTGTGTCAAAAAATACAATGAGCTAAACTCTCTCCCATGGAATCCTTTTGAGGCAGAGAGATATTCGTATAGAGAAATATTGTGATAGAATCACATACTTAATTTTGAGTGATGAATATATATGCTTATGTTGTGAAATTGACAAATTCATGTGAATGGGATAATTGTTGTATAAATTGTTATAACATGCATGTTTTTCTTGATGATTGATATAGGTACATGCTGATATGCCAAGTCCTGGGAGGTTATGCAAGGTAGTGAAAAGAAAATGCATATGCATTTACAATTCTAGTTTTAGCTTTTACCTACTCATATACCATGTGTATTGTCCCACTACAACCATTCCAAATCCCCATTTATGTTAATCCCTCCCAATGTTTTTTAGATTTTTTCTTATTCTTGTAACAATAAATACCTCCACTAAAAATTCTACTAAACATTGTTTTCCTTGTAATGGGCCCTCTATGAAATGACCCAAAACCTTAAAAGAAACAAAAAATGAGCAAATCATTAGGAACTTTCTTGTGGCATTTCACCAGAAATAGGATGCTTTGAGTGCCCCTTATCAAACATTGTCTACGACAACCTATGGAAGTGCTCTTGATCTTGAAAGAAATTTCTATTTTTTTTAATAGGCTAATCATACATTTTAATGTGGATTGCATAATCTTACAATTTGTATCCAAGCTAATAACAACATATACAATGATAAGGTCTCAAAGCGATGTTTTAGGTTGTGTAGTGTACTAGTTGCCAATGACACATTATTTTCATACAATGCGATCTTTGTGATAATCCCCACTATGTTCACCCCTCCCTCAACTTTATTATTTGTCCATTCCTCTAGCTTATATATGTAAAAACTAAAAAATGTGGGGGAGAGGGGGAAACCCTATTTCATCCTATTGTCATAGTTGAAGATATTTGAAATACCCTCTACAATTCATGCTTTATCTGTTACCTACTCATACAACATGTGTACTGTTTCCCTAAAACCATCCCAAATCCCCATTTTTGTTAACCTCTCCCATAGTTTCTCCCTCAAGATTGTATTTAAGGATTTTTTGAAATTGAAAAGGTGACACCCTAATTATTATTCTTTTTTCTCCCAAACAATTTCTATTATATTTCTAAGTGTGAGACAATGACTAAGGTTGGAGTGCTTTGGTTGGAAACCAACTTTTTTGGCTTTTTTGTCCTTTTCCTCTACCCGTTTACTCACATTTTTCTCCATATCCCTCCCATGACTTTCACAAATATTGGCTTTATCATCATGGTTTTGTAGTTCCCCAAGTTGTTTTTGTCTTCCCCTTTGAATATGGGAAAAATGAGGTCCATTTCCCAATTTCTTAGGGACCCCTTTTTTACCATCCCATTGAGTATGGTTGTGATATGTTGATTGAGGGAATGTTTTCCCCATTTGGGGTATTCTCCTTGCATCTCTTTGATGTCCTTTCCTTTTCCGAATGCCATCTTTTTTATACCCTCATGCACATCCTCTTCTGTGAAGTTCTCTTCCTCTATGTTGATTTTGAATAATTACTTTCTCTTTGCTAGATATGTTCATAAATATTTCTCACATAAGACAATCATTAGGTCGATGTGATGCCATTAGCTACCTCCTATTTTTGGGTTTGAAGTTCCCTTCAAAAATGTTTCGAGTTTTCCCTTGCTGTATTAAATATATATTTTTGTCTTGAACTCACAAATTCACCTTTTCACCTCTTCACAATAAAATTATATAGAGTGATTTTTCTTTTCTCTTATCTCTCCTCTACGTTGCTCGCCACCTTACACTCTTATTTGAACAATGGGTTCAATGGGAAATTGTTCAACATTTCCCTTTCTTTGCCTAGTTTCTTAGTTTTACAATTCCTAATGTTGTTTAGATTGCCTCCATTGGCTTCTTGCACAAATCCCTCGTTATCTTGATTTTGTTCATGAAACCTAGTTGGGGGGAGGTTCTTTCGGTTTTTGCTGTGAATATTTCTACATTTTTATGATAAAAATTATTATTTGTTGCGGTAATTGTGTAAGTCTAGTACATCACCCACTTTTTTTCCACTTGATCCCTATAAACAATAGGTCATGGTCATTGCCATATCCTCATGGAAATTGTAGATCGTGAAAGTTGTTATCTTATCAATTATGTTTGTTGAAATAATGATGTAATCTACTATATTTAATCATTATGTGTGTGACACACAGGGAATATTTTAAGAATCTGTATGTATTTCAAAGTGTAGAAATCTTGGTGAATCTTACTAATTCTCAAGATGCCAACTATAAAATGTTTGGTGTTTTTTTTGTAAAAATATTTATTTTTCTAAGGATGTTATATACTTTCTAGAAAATTTTGGTGCTTTTCAAAGTAAAATATTTTTATCTCATATAATTTGAGCAAACCGCTTTTGGAAAAAAATAAAAAATTGGCGAATATGTTTTTTGGAAAAAGTTGAAAAATTAACCCAATGACATAATTTAACCCCTAACTTTTTTTTCTTGGATTGAAACATGTCCTCCCCTAACCCTTTCCATTGGTTAATGCCATTACATATAATGATGTTGTATGTATGACACAAAGTGTAATTATCTTCACCAAAGTGTGTAACTTCCTTGCTTGCATTCATTGATTCCCTTTTCCAAATCCCCTCATCTTCATCAACTAGAGGAGGTATGTGTTTTCTATAAAACTCATCATTTAGAGGTTCCCATTTCTCTCATTGAATTTTCGTATTCGCATTATGCCTCCTTTTTCTTTAAATTATAGTATGTTCCTTAATAGATGGTGGTACAAATATTCATTGTTTAGTTTTTATTTCCAATAAAATTTTGATTTTAGACAGATGAAATAACATGTCGCCAAAAAGGTGCTAAGACTTTCTTCTTGTATTTCGAATTAGACATATTGATTTTTTTTCCCAATCTTGCAACTCCTTTATGATCTATGAAATCCCTAATATCCTCTATGATTACTTAATCCATTACCAAAACACAAAACATATTAAATATGAAGTGCAAAAATAAGGTAAGGGACTTTCACAAAAGAGGGAGTTATATTGGAATACAAGAAACATGCATTAATATAAACATAATTAATAATCAATTGTAAAATTAAACATCATAAATCAATATTTAAATTAATTAATACTCAATTTATTATTTATTGTTTGTATTAAAATTTGAATATTAACAATTTTAATTATTCCATTTAACTAACTTTATATATTATATATATATAAAACAATATATTAATTAATACTCAATTTATTATTTATTGTTTGTATTAAAATTTGAATATTAACAATTTTAATTATTCCATTTAACTAACTATATATATTATATAACTATATATATATTATATATATATAAAACAATATATGTTATATATATAAAACAATTTGTTGTTTGTATTAAAATTTGAGTATTGATGATTTTAATTTTTCCATTTAAAAGTTTGACCTTTACTAGACCTTCACTATTGTTTTGGTCTAAATCCTTTAAACAATCATCATTATCCATTTACTATTACTTGGAAAACTTTGACCTTCACCATTGTTTTGGTCTAAATCCTTTAAACAATCATCATGGTCCATGTATTATTAATTGGGAAACATCCCTTTCATTAAATTACGCTGGGATTTGGCATGAGGAGACCATATGCCAACACTTATAAATTGAAATTAAAACCTTTTCGGTTTAACCTTTTGAAAACCCAAAAGAAACAAACAAAAAAAACTTTACCAATCCACCCACGAACTTTAGCCAATTTTAATTTTTTGATTTACTAAGACAAATTATTTAAATTAAAAAATACTTATTACACACTCAAAATCTATTTGAATTAAAAAACCCTTATTACACACTCATTTTTGGATTGGATGTCAAATTGAAGTTTTAATTTTTTGAATTATTAAAACAAACTATCTAAATTAAAAAATACTTATCACACACTCAAAAATTACACAAAAACTATTTAAATTAAAAAATACTTATTACACACTCATTTTTTGATGTCAAATTGAAGTGATAGAGATAAAAAGTGATGGAGATGAAAAGTTATTTTCAAATGTAAGTGACAAGAAATATTATACCATAATCTAACTTTATGGGTCGTGAACATATATACGCACGAATAAATACTTATTTGAACCACCTCAATTATTGTACCAACCTACAACTTGACATATAAAATTTATATAGATCATTTCAATTATTGTACCAACCTACAACTTGACATATAAAATTTATATAGATCATTTCAATTATTGTAGGATTTTAAAACTTTCCATAAACTTTCTTATGCATTTAAATTATTGTCCATGACATATATTTTTATTTTATTTATTTTTAATTGAAATAGAATGTAGGAAAACTCATTAAGCAATTTTTATTTATTTCGAGGATGGTATTTGGGGCGAACATGAGTGGGAAAACACCCTTAAACACAAATTACTTAGGCTAAACTCAATTGATATAATTGACATGAGACGTAAACATTTATATAAAGTTTATATATTAAAATAAATATGATAGATCGTATGATTGTCATACATTTTCATTTCAAATATGGTCAATCATTACACTTTTATATAAATTTTGATATGGCATTTGAAGTTTCCCCCTTTTTTTTCCTAGTTGAAATGACATATAACATAACCTGTAGACAATTTATGTTGATGTTTAACATGAATGGACGATAATCACTACATGCACCGAATTGGATGGTTGTTCGATTATGGACATGCATTAAGTATTATTCTTTTGAGTTATGTAAAACCCTGTTTTCACACAATGGATGCTTTTTGATTCATGTTATCAAAGTGTGGTCGATCACTTCAAATGTGATGACAGAGTGCAGTCACAGTGGAATCTACTTTATCAAGTCTGAATTCCTTCTCAAGAAGGAGGTCGTATTGAATTGTGTCATTCACAATACACCTGTTGTTGAATAGGACACTCAATATCACCTCACACTGGAGTTCACGTCACGTCGATAGATATACTCATTTTTTTATAAATATACATGTATCAAGAAAGTCCAGTCTCCAACCAACATAGTTTTCTGACCCTTCGTTCTGCTTGCAAAACCTATTCTCTTGCAGGAGGTGATGGAGATCTGTTACTTTCCTTCTCTTTTAGTTTGTACTATGAGAATGTTTCTATTACTCGTTTATTTGTTTCTCCTTGTCATTCCCCTTGTGTTTTCCACAGTTCGATTATCTAATTGTTCCAATGCTCATCTAAGAAATGCTTCTGATCACGAGGTTGTGCTTGGATTCGTGTCTGCAATCACTACTCATGATCCCTCCAAATCATTATCTGCTATCTGGAAACCAAATGTTTTAGTTTGCGAGTGGACAAGTATCAATTGCAGTGGGCACATAGTGGCATCCATAAATGTTTCGAGCATGGGATTAAAAGGTACAATCTCCCCTCTTCTTGGCAATATCTTGTTTTTCGTAATACTCGACCTTAGCCATAACACACTACAAGGAAAATACCCTCTAGTAGAGGTTTTTGCAGACACCCCTATTAAAATAGCCCAAAAATCCGTTTATAGCAGAGGATACTAGTGGAGGCAAGTGTGCATAGGTTTTAGTAGATGTTTTTGTATGTTACATTTATAAATATATAACACACCGATGCATTTTATACAACTGACACACCAATGCCCAAAACACTAATGCACCGGTTCCCACAAAACTAATGCACCGGTTCCCACAAAACTAACACACCGTAGTAGGGTTATTTCAAACAAAAAAAATACTTAGGTGCACTATAAAAATAATGACGCATCGGGGAGCACAATTTATCTTAAAAATTGCGCACCGTGGCAATGTTAATTTTAAATTTTTTATATACAACAGTGCGCTACTTAAAAAATTACACCGATGCAGACGGTTTCTCCCAAAAAATGGTGCACCATGGTAAGGTTTTCTAAAAATATACTCTAGTGCGCTACATAAATAAGGACGCACCGATGTGGCTAATTATTTAGCGCACCGTAAAAGGGTTAAATTAAAAAAAATTACCTACTGTATTCTTAATCATGCAGTGACATCATCCTAGAGAGCAACAACAACAAAGGGTTTACTTGTACAATGTTGTATGGGATTGAGAGGCGAGGGAGAGGGAGAGGGATTTTTTCTTGGGTGTTTCTGTGAATTTTTTTGTCTGCATTTCAGATGCAAAGACTCGAGTCTAAAGTATAGGAATTTTAGCTATAAAGACTTGAGTCTAAAGTATAGGCATTTCAACTGTAAAGACTTTAGTCTAAAGTATGGATAGTCTCTCAAAATTCTAATCTATAATCATCTGAAGCGTGTTGTAGACTCAAGTATTTGGTGAAATCCCAACTAACGGGTTGTCTAGCAAAATTCTAATCTATATTAGTTGCTAATTCACAATTGTGTGTGATTATGATGACAATTTGAGTTCTTATGACCATGATGTTCACGATGGGAATCTTTCTCCATGGGTACCTACTACCATATGGATCACCCTTCCCATATTTCCATCATGATTGTCAATGATTATAACCTTGTGTGATCTTGTTGTCAATGATCATAACCAACTTGCATGATCATCAACGATCATAACCTGCGTGATCTCGCCATCAATGATCATAACTTACGTGATATCATCATCAATGATCATAAATTACGTGATCTCATTGTCAATGATCATAACCTGCATCATCTCGTCGTCAATGATCATAACCTTGATCTCACTGTCAATGATAATAACCATCTCTCAAAATCCTAAACTATAATCATTGTCCATTTAAAATATAGTTGGGAGTTCACCAGATCCTTGAGTCTACAACATGCTCAGTCTAGAAAAATTCTAATCTATATTACTGGAAAACAAAAATTTCGATAATTTTTAAAGCATAATGGTGGGTATATTAAAAATAAACTGTGCCGATGTGTCTTTAACACTCCAACGCATCAGGGCATTGCATTAATAACCACACCGTGACATGATTAAATAAAAAAAATACACACCATCCTAGAATTATTTCTAAAAATATACTCCGGTGTGCTCCGTGGTATATTGACACACCGACTAACACACGTGCTCTAAACGGATGCACTGTGATAGGGTTATTTAAAAAAATATATAATCTGGTGTGCTTGTTAAAACCGGATGCACCAGTGATGCTAATAATATAGTGCATTGTGACATGGTTAAATAAAAGCATTTACGCACTGTTGTAGGATTATTTCAAAAAATATACACCGATGTGCTCCGTAGTATACTGACGCCATGGTGCTCATCGTTGCTCCAAAGGGAGCACTGTGTTAGGGTTATTTAAAAAAAAAATAACAGGTGCCCTATGTAACATCGGATACATCGGTGCATCGGATAATCGATTGCACCATGACAGGGTGAAATAAAATAATTATGCACAATTGTAGGATTTTTAAAAATATATATATGCGCCGGTGCGCTCCATAGTACCGTGACACAACGGTGCGCACTCGTGCTCTAAAAGGGCACACCGTGTTTTGGTTATTTGTAAAAAAATATTATCCGATGCACTACATAAATATTTTAGCACTAGTGCGTTTAGTCATTGAGTGCATCAGAAGAGGGTTTAATTAAAAAAAATTACCAGTCGTAAAATTCATTTTTACCATTTTCAGTGGTGTAGATCTCAAAAGCACCAGTGCAACTTTTTCCTCTCTGAAGCGCCCTACCATCGATACTTCCCTTGTTTTCCTTCCTTTCATCTATTGCTCTGTGTGTGACTTTCAAAATTTTCCAAACGGTTGGAAAATTTGGTTTTTTTGACTACGTGGAAACCATGCCTCCCTGACGACAAAATGTCCAGGTAATATCTTTGTTTCTTTATAACTAAATTTTTCAACGGATTAAAATTTAAAATTGAGTTATCTTTTCATTGTTTAAAAAAAAAAATTATGCTCAGTGTGTTCGAGACGTTCAGCTCGCATCGTGGATGGTTCACCCTGTAAATTTACAGGGCACACTACAACATAATCTTAAATTCCTCGGCGGTGCGTAGGTAAACAAGAACGTACTAGAACGTCTGTTTATGGATGCACCACGCAAAATTATATAGCTATTCATTGGTGCATCAAAGTACCTCTAACGCACCAGTCCGTTACAATACATGATGCACTGCATGAATCATATATATTATTTTACATGGTGCATTAGTAATTGTGTGCATCAGTGCGTTCATTTTTACAACTGCACCGCTATAAAAAGTGACATTTTGTTGTGGTGCACCCTGTAAATTCTCTGTGGGCACCGCTAGCGATGCGAGACGAATGACTTGAACGCACCATCCGAAACAATTAGATCAAAAATTGCAAAGTTCTGTACTCGTCAATTTGAAAAAATTGGTGGGATGATGCGTCTCTGTTATTTAAACATACCGTTGCATATAAGGAATGTATACACACTGCCTTAACTAATTTTAAAAAAAATGTTTTAAGATGCATTAGAATTTTAATTTGTTTTTATTTTAAGCGGTGCGTAGGATAACAATAATGCACCAGTGCATGGGTTTTCTTGAACGCGTCGGTGCGATAATGTTATACAATGCACCGCATAGCATAATATATATTTTTTTATACGATGCGTTAGTTTACATTGGTGCACCGTGGTTGATCCTCACAACTTATGTATGCACCGTAGGCGATGCTTGACTGTTTTCGGATGCACCGATTATGAAATTTACTTATTTTTTGAAGGAATTTATTTTTCTGTATTTCTAAATAAATTTCTTATTCAGTGGATTTTTTTGTGTTCTATGTATGAGTGAGGCTGATTTATTTCATATGTTAATCATGCAGAGATGTGAGCGGAGAGAGAAACAACAACAATAGGAGTAGAGGGTGGAACTGTACAATGTTGTACGAGAATGAGAGGTGAGGTAGAAGGAGAGGAATTTGTACCCTCACCCTATTATTGGAGCGACTCATGTTCTCTTGAGGAATGTAGGCCTCCTTAAGTATTATGAGGAGGCTACATCCTTGAAGGGGCACTTTGAGTTGTTGGTGCATTTGATCTATCAATGGGATGTCCATCAACAAGCTTTCCATGTGGGTCTAGATCAATGGTACCATCCCATTGAGGAGGGTATTTATTTTGTTAGTGGGATATCCAGGAGATGGGAGGATTTTCCCCAGTTCCCATATGTCCTAGTAGGTGTTGCAACAGAGAGTGAACTCATGTACTCTCCGTGATATATTGGGGTTAATTTACTTTCCCCAATTTATTTTTAGGTGTCTATTGGATAGCTACAGATCACTTCTTTCAGTGAAAAGGTGGTTAGGTTCCCCTCAATGTTAGTGATGACCATAACACACTTTACCAGTGATGGGAAGTACATTAGTTTCTCTCTTTTGTATTATTTTGATTCTTTGGTACAGAGGCCACGATGTATTAGATGGTCTACCATTTTTTTGTGACAGTTTTGTATAGCGCTAAACAGATGTCGTGCTATGATATGTGGGAGGTCAAACTTCCCTTTGGCTTCAGAGTTGTTTTGCTTATTTTTTGAGAGGTTTCCAGAGATGAAGCCTAATTTTTTTCCATCAACTTGCTAGGTCGAGGACTCATGTGTGGATGCACATGTGGGGGGAGATGATTCCCAAGAGGGGCTAGTCAGAGTTTCCAGCCAAGATTTCCCTAGATGCACTGGGGCTACTAACCAATGAGGCAAATCACATGTTCATCATGGTGCCGTGTCCTTACACATGTTTGGATTGGAGAGGATGTTCAAACATCCTATTCACACAATATGAGCCAAAGATGATAGAGGTAATATTAGTGTTTTGTTTAAATTAATCTAGTTTCATTTTATTGTCTTACTTAATTAGAATAAAATTAATTCAAACAAATTCTTTAACTTGTTTTATTAAATTGTTTAATGAAACAATGTAATTATTATTGTGTACTATATCATTTGTATATATTGGAACTTTCATTGGGGATGTGCCTCCTCCCCCAACATATGACAATGAGGAGATGATGAATGAGGCCGCGACGGGTCAGGGTCCTCGCGTGCAGAAAGCTTGTGGCATGCGCCGTAGGACATATACTAGATTCAGGTTGGAGTTGGGTGATTGACCCTGTGCACTTTTGAATGAGGTGGGAGTCCACCTTATGATGATGCAAGACATTAGGGAAGATCCTATGCTCTTGGAGCATTGGAGGGAGATGCTGCATGATTTGATGCCTCTTATGCATCATATCGTCAGAGCTACCAGGATACTAGCAGCGAGGAGGGATCTCGATGGTAGGCAGAAATCCCCTTCCAGTTCGACTCATTCGTCTAGTACCCCATCGATTGATGAGCGTGGTCGTGATCCTTCTCCAAATCTTCCTCCTCCTCCTCCTTCACCTCACCCAGATCATGAGCATGTAACACATATTCCTCCTCCTCCTCTTTCACCTCACCTAGATGAGCATACAAGACCTATTCCTCATTATCCTCTTTCACCTCACCTAGATGAGCAGGCATGAGCTATTCCTCCACTGCTTATTTCTGGTTAGAGAGTCGACCAACCACTTCCTTCTGACCATCCATCATATTCTACTACAGACCAAGCCTCCAATACTGATGTAGATATGCATATTATCCCATTAGCTGGACCAGTTATGTTATAGCAATTATTTGACTTGTTCATGATATATATATGTATATTGCATTTTTTCTATTCATGTTGATGTACTTAATTTATATGTTGATGCTGATGTGTATATTGTTAGGTAACATTATTTATGTTTGTTAAATGTGTTTGATAGATGTGTATGTTATAACAATGTTCATTAGATGTGCATTTTTCTTGTTGATCATGATTATGTACTTAATTAATTTATATGTTGATGTTGATGTGTACACTTTTAGGTCATGTTAGATATGTTTGTTAAATGTGATTCATAGATGTTTATGTTAAATGATGCTTGTTAGATGTGTGTGATGATAATGTTAGACAATGCTTGTGTTTTGTTAGATGTGATCACAATGATGATGCCCCGTTAGATTATTAGATTTTTGTGCTAGCTAATTAATGACATTTATATGTGCTAGATGTATATATAATTAATTAGATGATGTTTATGTTTGTTAGATGGTTATAATCATGATGTTTATTTTTATTAAATGATATTTATTATAGATTATGTATTCTTGAACTTATATCAAAATTTTATATATGAAACATAAAGACTTAATTTAAATAAAAAATGCAAAGATATTTTTATAAATTACAAAGTTCAATATGGTTGAAACTATAATTGTAAAATTACCATAAACATTTTTCCATTGCATAGATAGTTCATATATATTCATTCTAACTAAATTCTTTTTCAAAAAACAAATTACATATGAATAAATGTTATTTTCCATTGTACTAATTACTCTT
>WSFP011341895.1:0-37022 GCA_009831015.1 Picea engelmannii
ACATCTCTTTCTCTTCAGAGATAAGCTACCACCATTCTAGCTAGTTTGTGTTCTATAATATTATGTTATTCATTAATAAAAGTTGGGTTTCACTATATTTTTTTGTTCTCTTCTACATTTTCTTTTGTATCTCATTTTTTTCTCAATATAATATAAATCAATGGTATACAAGCAATATTATCCTTGTTATTCCTTGATGCATGTCCCCACTGAGGTCAGGGTATATAGAAGTGGGTCTTGAGCTAGTTTTTCTTGGGGTCGACCAATCTTGCTAGCCTATGTGACCTCCCATGGAGGAATAAAACAGAGATGACAGAGCAAGAGATCCTTTCAAGATGTTTCCCAAGGAATCCATCATGTGCAAAAGGAATTAGATGATGGAAAACTTAGTTCAAATCCTTCTACGACTAACGATGGTGGCTGAGACATATTCAACAAGAAGCCATTTTGGAGGTGAGACACATTTCAAGGTACAAGTTAATTTTTATATCCCCTTATTTGAAGGCCAGATAGATGCAAATTCCCTATAGAAATGGTTGAATCTAATATAAGGTTGTTACTCTATCCAATATTTTTCTAATGGAGAAAAGATCACCTTTGTGCTCCTTAAATCCCTTCCCCATGTAAGACCTTGGTGGGAAGGTTACTGGGAGGCACACCATGGATGGATATATGTCATTCAAGAGAGAACCCACCTCAGAAACATTTTTCGATTCCCTCAAGGAGGAGTTACACCCCATTGGAATATATGATAATCGATATATGAGATGGATGAATTTGCGTCAGGAGAGAGACCAGACAGTGCCAAAGTATACCATCATCTTCCATACTTTGTGCTCAAAGATGGGTATTCAATATTTTGAGAGACACATGGTTCTGAATTACCACAATGGCCTACAAAATTACACTCAAATAGAAAATATGGATTTCTTAGACATCTCCTCACTTAGAGTTTCTTATCAATATGTTATCAAAATCGAGCAAAAATTTAAGCAATGGAATAAGTGGGAGTTCGGTTATGAAAATTTGCAATAATAGAAGTATGGTAAAGGAGAACCTAACTCATAAAACACGGGAAAAATCAAGGAAAGATAACCTCAAGAAAACCAGTTCGAGCTATAGGAAAAGAAGAGTAACAACAACAAGAAGAAGGACATTGGAAAGTGGTGTGAGTTCAAAAAAATCCCCTAACACAACATTGTTGAATGCCACTCGAAATAGTCATTGCTGAACAAGCTTAAAGAAAAGGAGTTGTACACTGACTCTAAATATAATTTGGAACAGGGAAAGTGGATCATTGAAGCAAAACCTAGTGCTACCATCACAACAAAAAAGATCCAACCAGATGAGTCAAAGGATATTGAGAAGGGGGAGCACCTAGTCTATTCATAGATGTGGGTGAAGGGGACCCCACTACATTTCATTGTTGATATTGGGATATAGAATAACTTGATCTTAGCCGAGGTCATATACAGATTTAAGCTATCAATAATGCCACACCACCAACCATACACCAATATTGGTTGGTTGATCCAGGGATGAGACCTTCACGTTATCGAGTAGTGCCACATGTCCTACAGCATCAATCCCTTCAAAGATGAGGTATTATGTGATGTTTCCTTGCTTGAAGTCTATGATGTTATTTTAGGACAACCATATATGTGGAAACATCACGTTGTTTATGAGTCTAGGCCCCATAGTGTCATTATTACTCTGGGGGGGTCAACTCTATGGGATACCAATGGTATTTATGACTAATTCCATTTCATTGATCATGGAAAAACAATGCCACAAAGTAATCTCTCAGACCAAAATTTTTTCCCTCTTCACAATCCAATCATAAGGTGAACAAAAGGTCATTATGAGCACCATAGCCTCGGCCCAAGACCTTTCTATATAGCAGAAGCAGGTGGAAAATATTGTAGAGGAATACAAAAATATAGTGAAACCGAACTTCAATTAATGAATAACATAATATTGTAGAACACACAATGTCTAGAATAATGATAGCTTATCTATTAAGAGAAAGAAAAGTTGGATACCCTCATCCGCAATAAGAATTACATCACACTCCATTTCATGCTCAAAGAATATCCTTCACCTCTATTCTATATAAAAGAGTGAGAGGAGAATAATTCCAATAATTCATGTGGGATAAATTGGTCTAAGTTTACAAAATGCCAAAGGAATGTAAAACATTAGGACTTCCCGGGAGGTCACCCATCCTGGTACTACTCTATCCCAAACAGGCTTAACTGCGAAGATATGATAGGATCCAGTGCATTAACATTGTAGGAATGTACATAAGACCATTAGGAAATCATTACATGATGGCTGCAACTAAAAAATGGAGATGGAGTTACATTACTTTCCCCATCAAAGGGTGAATATCATGGTTTATCAAAACCACAAGATGAAAAACATTGATTCAGTGGAAAAGGTGGATGGCCATTGAGATCCACCTGGATCACTTGGGGAAAGGGAATAAGTATGTGTACAATGGGTCCCTAAAAGAAAAACCCATGATGATTCCAAAATTGGAACTCAATGTTTTTTTTTTATAACTCAATTCAATTAATGCAATATTTTAGAGGAATATTACCACAGGGGCATTATTACTAGATCACCTAAACATTTAATTCTAGAAATAAATTTGGATTTTTTTTTCTTTCAAAATGACAATTATACCACTCATATTCGAACCCAACAACCCTATCTAAGTTATTCTTTCTTTGTTAGAAATTCTTGATTGTCATGACTATGGACTTTCATTGTTATACATATTGATCTTTCATTGTTAGACACCCTTGATTGCATATTGATCCTTGATTGTAAATAATGCTATTATACCATTTTTATATTTTCCTATAGTCCTTATTGTCAAGAAATGAAACAACATGTGTCTTTACTCTTAATTTCCATCTAAAACCTAGAGTTTCTATCTTAATTACATTTATGACATTTTATTTAAAATTTGGTGAGATTAGCTCTCATAGGTCATATATTTGATGCTAAGGGAAATAAAATTGCTATACCTATCCCTTTTCTATAATTATAAGAATAATTGATTATGTGAAAAAAATAAGTGGACAAAGAAATAAAATCCTTATTAATAGAAATTTAACTAAATAAACATTAAATTCTATCCAAGGTTAACTAGAAAAAGAAACAAACATAAAATGGATTCTCTTTTGAGGCTAGGAAATTTGTTACCCTTAGATGTATGATGGGTTCCAAGCCTCCATATGAGTATTCTATGAATGATTATGTCATGAGAGTTATTATCTAGGTGGATTGGTCAATCCTCTCCTTAAGTGCCAAAAGAGTGGAAGGGATATCATAAAGATATGATCAAGTGGGAAAAACAACATAGATTGATTGTTGTGGATATTGTGAAGCTATTATTTTCTCAATATGTTGCTACAATAAATGTGATTCTCCTCACATTGGATTTTTATTAGTAAATAGTTGATAAGGTGTACTGGTAATTAGTTTAAAAAATAATATGTTTACAATGTGAAATTAGCTACTCATAATTTTAATGTGACCACGACAATCATTGACATGAAATTTTCAACAAACTAACACATATGATGCTAAAGGAACAAATTATATTAGATCATATTTACTAGGGATATTAACTACCTAAAGATGTATCTATGTATTACAAATTTTTATATGCTAACATGCAAGTTGTAAGAATACAAAAATATTGCATTAACATGAGATCTTACTAGCAAGATGAATAATATTATTGCCCAAAGTTCCACAATACGTGTGTGTGAGGTATTCCAATCGAGAAAGCCATTTCAATTGTTGCATTAGTAATGGAAATTGTCACTGATGCATCATGAGGCAATGCATGGGTACTATTAGATTGCAACAAATGCAAATATGAAATAATTATATATAGAAAAATAACATGATAAACTATATACAAAACTATTCATTTGTAATTATATACTAACCTCCCCATGATACTATCCTATACAATGGCCTCCATCGGCCCATAACAAGTATGCCTATAAATCAAGCATCAACGGGGATCAAATGAACTAGGAACACAACAATTAGTCTATCCATGTAACCTCTCTTAGCAAGACCTTGCTACATGGTCTGAAGGCCAAAATTCTTCCCTACCATCCTTAGAGGATCCTTGCTAGTAGGATTAGGTAATGAATGTGTAGTAAGATATGGGTTAAGGTGGAAATTGAGGTTTGGGCCTGGTTAATGATATTTAAAATGGTAGGATATTGTGTAGGGGGTTTGGGCCTCTTCCTAGGAGGATGAGGCCCTTTAAATAGGTCATGTATATCATTTTTTCAATCTTTCACGGACCCACGACCCAACCCCTAGAATTCACCAATGTCAAAATAATTGACATGGTGACTTAAAACAAATTTAACCCATAATTTTCTAAGAAAATACAATGTCCTCTCGTTATTGCATGGAGGTATGTTAAAAAACACACACCACTTATTCACCCAATGGTCTATACAAGGTTCATATGTGCACCAGTGCATGCAAATACACTTATTTGTCATAGGAGGGTGTAATAGTGTTCCACGGTCAATAAACAAGGTCATGTGATCCTGTTTTAAATTTTGTAGATATCTCACCTGGTTTCTATCTAAACTTTCCCTATAATATTTAATATATTATCCCTATAATAAAAATTATCAGTTAATTGGCCTTAGGAATTAGCTAGGGAAGACATTGTTAAGGCCATATGTTAAGGCCCTAACACTCATTTATTATGAGTTTGTTAGTTAGGATTAGGTCAACTTAGTGTTAGGTTACATCATGTTCACTTTATCTCCTATTTACAATAAAGGAGAATCATTTGTATAAACATATCATCTTGTCTTATGAATTGGATATATTGTAAAAGGAGGTTTCCACCTCTAAGTGGATTATATTCGTTGAATTTTTATCATTTTTAACGTGCTTGTTTCATAACATTTGGTTTCAGAGCCATGATCCTAGGGTTGTTCTCCTTCCATCAAGGCATCTTTTCATTTTTGCTATAATGTTCTTTATGTGAAGTTTCAGATATCAATTTTTTTTAGGAGAGAGGTGAAATATCAAGGTACAAGTGGTCAAAATTTCAAGGTTTGGTTCATTATAATTTCAAATAGCCTATGGAATATAGGGTTTGTGACTCATCCTGAAATTAATTTTAAATGAGTCATCTTGGAATTTTTGCTATAACATTTTTTCGGGGAAGTTTCAGAAAGTGAAACTTTGTGGAGATTGAGGATAACGATGATAATATAGGTGGTAAAAATTCCATTTTATTTTTCTCCATACTTTCAAACATATATTCCATGGAAGACATGGTTTGTGACTAATCCTAAAATCATTTTTAAAAGAGACATCTTGGAAATTTTCACTGTAATGTTTTTTCAGTGAAGTTTCAGACTCTAAACTTTTAAGAATCCTGATTTGACATGGTGAAGTACATGTGGAAATGTTTTTACATTTTGAATCATCTTAATTTATGATATATTTCTTATGGAAGTTATGGTTATTGCACAAGTTATTTTGTGTTGATTCTAAAATATTTTTCTGTGGTTAGCAAGCTCCTTTTTTTTTAAAAGACGTGTTCCAATGTCTTTAAATAACAAAAGATCTATTGTTGAGTGGGAAAAAATTTGGTTGAGGAAGAATACTCATAGAAAATACACATGGTTTCACGTGGTTGGAAACACATTATTTCACCTGGATTGAAACCCATGTAACCCATGATGGTACCCCTTTGAGTAATATCACATTAGACAATACATGTAGATGGAATATCACTTCCACGTACCTTTGGGTATATAGGAAGTCGCTTAGGTATACCAAAAACTAGCCTTAGATAATGTTTTAATCCATCTTATTTCTATAAGACATCGAGAAAAACACTCAGGGAGGCCACTCTCTAGTACTTGGGTAGTCAGGTAGTATGGCTAAGGGCACAATTGAGACTCCTTAGTTAGTGCCCTGAGATATCTGGCCAAGTACTATTGTTGGACCCCACACACATATCAAAGAACTATAGCACCTAGAACTCCCTTGTTCTTAGCACCCGATCTTTCCCATGGCTCCAAAGAAATAAACAAAATTTACTTCACCAATTAAACCTCCATAAATCTCCTCCATGACTCATGAAGAAAATGAAGAGATACAAAACCATCTATCCAAATTGGAAAGTAAAATCAATGAATTGAAGGATATATCAATGATAAAAGTGGATTTTATTAACAATCAAATATAAATGGAAAGGAAGATGAATGAAAATAAGGAAAATATTAAAAGAAATATGGAATAGTTGGAACAAAAAATGGATGGAAAGTTGGAACAAATGGAACAAAATATTAAAAATTCCCTAAATGGGAGGTTCCATAAAATTGATAAGGTGTCTGAAGGGACTCATGAAAATAAATGTATTATTCAGGTTTAACAACTTTCTAATAATAAGAATTTTCCAAGGGGATTTAAATCCAATAATGGAGTTACTTATGGATAGTCTCTAAAAGGAGTGAACCTTATCAAGGTTGAATTCAGGAAGTTTCAAGGAACAAAGGTCTTTACCTAGGTGAACCAAATAGAGAAATATTTTTATTTGCATAATATTATTGTTGATAAGTAAAGGATTCACATAAAAAATTTGAACTTTGAGATAAAAATATATCAATGGTATAAATGGACATTTAAAATAAAGCCCCATTCTTATCATTATACTTAGTGTTTATTTATAAGAGACATAGAAGCACAATATGGGAAAGCTTGGGAACACAACTACATTAAATTGACAAGAATCAAGCACTTAGGTGATATTGAATATTATAATTTAAAATTTCAGTCATTGGCCACAAGGGTGGATAACATAAGTGATGAACATTTGTTGGAATCTTACATGGGTGGACTAAAAGAAGACATTAAAGATGAGATTTTCCTAAAACATCCTGAAAATATTATGGAAGCTATGCAATTTGCTTGTCATATTCAAACCAAGAATAAGGCTACACATAAGTCTACCATTGGAGCATACCCAAGAATAAGATATCATTTTGAGGTTCATAAGACAACCGTACCTCATCCTACTCAAATATCACAGAAGGAAATGGAGGAAAGAAGAGAAAAAAGACTATGATTTGGTTGTAACAAAAAATGGTTAAAAGGACATTAATGTCAAGAAACAAAATTGTTCACCTTGGAAAATAATGATGAAGAGGAAGTGGAGGAATCTACACAAATACACGAGGAATAACTTGTCAACTTAAAAGTGTGAGAAATAGAGGCAAAAATTATGCACAACATTGAATCAGATAGGTGCGATTTTTTTTTTCATGCATTGACAAGTGTTTTAGCACCTCAAACACTAAATATTGCATGTTACATTAAGAAGCAAAAGGTTATATTGCTCATTAACTTAGGTAGTACCCATAACTTCATTGATAAAATATTAGTTGATCGCCTCAATTGTTTTGTATATCCATTGACAAATTTTCAATTTTTGGTTGCTAATGGAGGGAGTATTGATTGTACGGAAAAATGCCACAACATTAAACTAAGTATGGGGGAATATAATTTGGAAGGAACAATGTATTGCATTTGCATTGGAGGTTTATATATATTGTTCTAGGGATTCAATGGTTGAGAACATTAGGTACAATTTCTACAAACTATAAAAAATTATTAATGAGATTTGAATTGGAAGGAATTCAATATGACCTCAAAGGGTTGAAATATGGACCTTCTTAAGTCATCAACTCTCATATAATGGAAAATATCATAAAAAAGGTAGAACTAGAGTTATGGTTAAGCTTTATTCTATGGAATTTAAGCAGGAATATGAAAATATTCCATAGGAATTAAGATGCATCTTGGAAAAGCACTGTAGGGTCTTTCAATAAATTCCTAAAGGTCCGCCTCCATCTAGATATCATGAACATCAAATAAAATAATACTAGGAAGTACTCCTCCTAATAAAATTCCTTATAGATATCGTCATTAACAAAGGGGGAGATGGATAAAATAATACAAGAAATGTTGGATTCAGGCATTATTCAACCAAGTAGGAGTTCATTTTCAGCTCTGGTAGTGATGGTGAGAAGAAAAGATAATTCTTGGAGGATGTGTCCTGATTATAGAGATCTGAATAAAATCACCATAAAGTATAAATTCCCTATTCCAAATATTGATGAGATATTAGATGAGATTCATAGAGTGGCTTATTTTACAAAGCTATATCTTAAATCATGATACCACCAAATTAGATTAAGAAACTATAACATTCCCAAAACAACATTTATAACTCATGATGGGAACTATGAGTTCTTGGTCATACCTTTTGGGTTGAATAATGCTCCTTTGACTTTTCAAATCCTTACGAACAAATTTTTTTGGCCCCATCTTAGAAAATTTATGTTGATTTTCTTTAATGATATACTTATCTATATAAAATCATGGGAAGACCACATTAAACATGTGGATCAAGTCTTGCAAATACTTGAGAACAATCAATTGTATGTAAAAAGATCCAAATGTTCTTTTGGGAAACAAAAAGTGGAATATTTTGGTCATATTTTTTCAATGGAAGAGGTTAAGGTGGACCCTAAAAATATCCAAGCTATAAAAAATGACCTACTCCTAAGAACATCAAGAGTCTTAGAGTATTTTTGGGTCTTAAAATATATTATCGAAAATTTGTTAATAATTATGTACACATTGCAAGCCCAGTCACATCCTTCTTGAAGAAAAAAATATTTATATGGAATGAAGAGGCTACCTTGGAATTCTCAATCTAAAAATAAGCCTTGTCTTCTACTCCAGTATTAAAAACAACTGATTTTGGCAAAACATTCATAGTCGAATGTGATGCATCTAGATAAGGAATTGGAGCAGTATTGATGTAAGAAGGGATAACATTGGATTTTAAAAGTAAACAATTAAAGGGAAAAGATATGGTGAAATACACATTTGAAAAATAAATGGAAACAGTTTTACGTGAAATGAAAAATGACGACAATATCTCATTCAGAGGCATTTTAAATTGAATATAGACCATGATATCCTAAATTATTTTTTGGAGAAAATATTGTCATAAGAAGATCAACAAAAATGGGTAGCAAAAATATATGGGTTTGAATTTGAAATAATCTAAAAAAAGGGGAAGGACAATGTGGTTGTGGATGCCCTTTCAGAATAGAATAATCCTTCAGTTTATATTCCATTACATCTTCGATTCTAGTGTGGTTATAAGAAGCCTTCCATGAATAGAAAAATGGAAATAATATGACATAGAATAAACAATGTAATAAGGAAGGGATGCACTCTATGGAACATTGGGAACGGAAGAGATATTTTCTCTAGTACAAGGGTAGAATGCTTTTATGCCCTCAATCAAAGTTTAAGAAACACATATTAAGGGAGTATCACGAATTTCCGATGGAAGGATGTTTAGGGTTCCTTAAAACATATCAAAGGATTGATTTTTTTTTTTTTTGGGGAAGGAATGAAGAAAGACATTCAAAAATTTATAAGAGAACGTTAGATTTTCCAAATAAATAAAGGAGAAACAATAAACAATCTAGGTTTTCTTGAGCATTTACACATATCTAATCAAATATGAGAATAGATATCAATGGATTTCATCACATGTTTACCTAAATGAGAAGGTAAGGATGCCATTTTTGTGGTCATGGATAAACTAACAAACATGCACAATTTTGTGGTCATGGATAAACTCACAAAATGCACAATTTTGTGCAATTTAAAGTACATATACAAAAAGTCAAGTGGCATAAGTGTTCATGAATGAAGTTGATAGAATTCATGGAATTCCTAAAGTAATAGTAAGTGATAGAGATCCAAAATTCACAAGAAATTTTTGGAAAGAATTATGGAAGATGAGTAGAACAACACTAGCTATGAGCTTAGTGTATAATCCACAAAATAATTGTCAAACAAAAATGGTTAGCAAATGTTTAGAGATTGATTTACATTTTTATTCTTTAGACAAGCAATATCAATGGGTGAAGTGGATTCCTCTAGAATAATGGTGGTATAATACCACCTATCAAACATCTACCAAGATGTCCTCAATTGAATCCCTTTATGGATATCCAACTCCTAGAATCTCATATTTTTTTTAGGACCATTCCAAAGTGGAGGAAATAGAGTCACATATGGAAAATAACAAAAAACAATTGCCAATTATTAAGTAAAACCTTCAAATGGAACAAAGCAATATGAAGTAGAAAATATATCAACAACGAAGTGAAAGACTATTTGAAGAGGGTGATTGGGTACTTTTTAGACTGCAAGCTTAAAACAAATATACTCTCAAATAGAAAAAGAATTAGAAATTAGCTCCAAAATTTTATCGACCTTACAAGATTATTCACAAGATTGGACAAGTGGCTTATGAGTTAGATTTTTCTTCTTCTCGTATGCATATGGGTTTTCATGTATCTTTAATAAAAAATGTTTTGGGACAAACTATGCCGCTGTAAACATAACTTCTGGAATTAGATGAAGAAGGGAAGTTGATTCTTGATTCGAAAGAAGTTATAGATAGGTGTTCTATATCTATGTGGAATAAAACCATTATGGAGTACCTAATCAAGTGGAATAATATGTCTCCATAAGAAGCTACATGGGAAAATGTGTTCGGGTCCTAACCTCCCTAACCCCTCAAATAGGTAGAATAATATGTTTTCTATGAAATAAAGGACGACATTAGTAAATAAGGCCTATGTAATAATGTGAACATGTTTAACATAAGAAGACTTAATATAAGGTTCTGCTTCTATAAATATCTTCCTCTAGAATTTTCTCTAGAAGATTGAAATAGTATAAATAGGAGTAGAAAGCATGGAAGATTTTTGTCTTGATAATAATTTTGTACTTGAGCTATGATTTGTTGGAAGTTTACCCTCAAAGAGACAAGTGAACTTGGCTATCAATATAATAAAGGTATCATTTATGGAATCAATTGTGTCATTGTTCTCTATATTTTTCTCTTTCCGTTGATAATTGTTATAACAATCATGTTTCTGCTCTGCATAATACTGTCAATGTTTCATCAAAACTTGCATAGGAGATATATATAAAGCAAGTAAAAACAAATATTATCAAGAAAGGAAGAGAGATTCAATATGGAAGAATGAGAAAATATATTCACACTACTCCAATGAGCTGATGATTTATACATAGGTGATGATCAATATGATAAATATGATGAGTGGAATATACTCATATATAGGACATAACATTCCATAATAGAAAAATGCATGCATGCATAATAGCATAATAGTGATGATCTAAAATAGAACTAATCAGTTAACTCCCACTGAACTAGTGTGCTGAAAATAAAAATTTCTCCAACACTCCCCCTGAACATCACTATGAAGTAAAAAATGAGTCCCGACTACTAGGCCATATTAGGTACTCATGTAAAATGCAACCAATGAACACTGAATAAAAATGAGAAAAGAGGGAAAACCACATGGGAAACTAACCTCCCCTCAAAAGACAATGCATAAAAATACAAAAATGGCAGCTGCTACGCAACTATGTTCTTCACTGCAAGACAATCCCGCAAAGTCTGAAACTTATGCTCATTGAAAGTCTTTGTGAAGATGTAGAAATATTTATGGATCAAATGAAGTCCTTTGGAAACCTGTCGAGCCTTGTAACTCTTGATCCTGTGGACCCATCTTCACCTAAAAATATTCCTTTCTGGTGGAAGTGGAACCCGATGCCAAGTTTGATTCTTTAGGAGTGAGTCATACTCCTTTTGCATGGCTTCTTCCCATAATGGATTTACCACAACCTTATTGTAGGTATGTGGATCAATAGATTAAACCATATAAAAATGCATGTGCATCATAGGTTCTGAAGTTGAAAGTACATGAGAAGGCTCCTCATGCTAAGATCGAGTCCTCCTTGAATCCAATGGATTCCCTGCAAGAATACCTACTTCTTGAAGTGTGAACTATGCCTTCTTGGGCATATAATGAAGCTTCAACGCTGGCTTGTTATCTGGATGTACTACCTGCTTATTTCCATGTATAGAATCTGAGTGTATGGAATCATCTCCGATGTCTAAAACTGATGGAAGCACAAGACTATATGCATGTTGCACTGGAGGTGCATGCAAAGTACTCTCCTTATGTGTAAGTAGAAAAGAGGAGTCATCATCAGAAAAATTAGTGAATTTATAAAACCTTGACTTGTGATCCACCTCACTAATTTCAATGATGGAATTGTCATGCATGTCAATTACTGAAACTGAATATGATGTAAATTCAACCTTTTTAACTTTCTGAGTGATTTGATAAACTAAGAGTAGATTCATAGAAATCTTTGGAACATGTAAAAAATTCTCAAAACTGCCATTATGGAGTTCCAATCTCCCCTCTCTTGCTACTGCTGCTGGAGTATCATCTCCCGTGAGAACAAGGGGTCTTGAGCATGGACTCAAAGAAGATAAAACTTCCTCTTTCGTTGCCATATGATGGGATGAACCATAATATATAATCCATGAATTAGATGAGGAATTAATTGCAACAAGAGCATTATGATTACCTTTCTTATGGGCATGATCTTCTTCCTTCTGCTTCTTGACTCCCTCTGGAATGAAGTTTCCAAGGTTGTTCTGTTGAAGTGACTATGCCACAAGATCAATATGTTTCTTCATGCATGTGGATTTTTCATGATTTGGTTTATTGTAGTAAGTGCACTTCTTCCCCTTATTACTATTCTTGGAATATGAAGAGTCTTTGGAACCTGAAGAATCGTTAACGGGTTTGGAATATCCCTCCTTCTCATTCTGTTTCTCCTTCCCGTTCTGTTTGGATGATCCTTTTCCATCATGCATGGTGAGTGCATGTGATTTGGGATCCTTGATTAGGCCCATATGAATGAGTTTTTCTTGCTAATGTATGAGAGAATCAATGAATTGATCCGTGGTAGGAATATTCCAATTTGTTCCCATGAGATACCTTCCTAAATGGAAAGTGAAAACATAGACAACATATTCTAGTCCTAGCTTGGCCAAGATTGTTAGAATAAGTTGGTCCACTTATTTAGACTTATAAATACCACAAGATGGTAAGCTCAATATCAAATATTTAAAATTAGTAAAGAAATCCTGTATATTATCAAAATTTTTAGGATCCAAAGTATTCAACTCTACCTCAAGCATATGACCTCTCATCTGATCTTTCTTTCCAAACAGACTTTCCAAGGTGTTCCAGATCTCGTTTGGAGTCTTGCATGTGGCAAGATGAAACCATAGACCAGTTGAAATCAATTCAAGAAGATGTCATGTGGCTTCATCCTTTCAGTTCACCCATCTCATCTTATCAATTGCCGATGTAGGTTATGTTTCTATCCCCATCGTCAAGTTGTACAATCCTTTCCTTCTGAGTTGGAATTCTACCTTGGGATTCCAATCAAAATAATTGTATGGTGTGAGGATTACCACCAAGTTTGACTGTATAATAGGTGTCCTATCCATATCTCCCACTATTTCTGAGAACCCCTAAAAATTTACTCTCAATCTGCAAGTGAAAAACTAAGAAATCATTGCAGAAAGGGCACTTTAAGTGAAAATTCGTTTCAGTTTCACGAGACGATCTTCCGACTTACTTTTTGAGTAAACGGTAAGCAATCTTTCCAAACGGTTGAAAACCCACTTGAAGAATGGGTCGATTTACTTCTTACAAGAGCTTTTTCCTCAAAATGTTAATATTTTGGGAGAAGTCACTGTAGAAAGGTATGACCACAGATTCGTATCAGTTCCAGGAGGCGATCTTCCGACTTACTTTCTGAGCAAATGGTGAAGAATTTCACCAAACGGTTGAAAACCCACTTGAAGAATGGGTCGATTTACTTTTCACATGAGTCTTTCATCAAAAAGTCAATATTTTTGGAGAAATCACTGCAAAAAGGTATGGCCATGAATTTTTCTTGTCGAAACTTCGATTTTCCTTATTATTTGGTTTGTCTGGCTTGCTCCAAGCAACATAGCTTTGATACCATGTCAATGTTTCGTCAAAAACTGCACATGATATCTAGCTAAATAAAGTAAAAACAAATCTTATCAAGAAAGGAAGATGGATTCAATATGGAAGAATGAGAAAATATATTCACACTACTCCAATGAGCTGATGATCGATACATAGATGATGATCTATATGATCAATATGATGAGTGGAATATACTCATATATAGGACATAAAATTCCATAATATAAAAATCCATCCATGCATAATAGCATAAGAGTGATGATCTAAAATAGAACTAGTCAATTAACTCCCACTGAAACAATGTGCCGAAAATATAAATTTCTCCAACAAATACATATGGTACCTTACAAGTGGTATTAAAGCACTTTCCTCTGCAAAATTTTTAGACAATTTTTTTTATAGTCTAGAGACATGTATTTTCAGTGTCTTTAAAGCACAATGATCTATTGTTCATTAGGTAAAACAATAGTTGGGGAGGACTACACACAGAAAATATAATCGATTTTATGGGTTACTCAAAACACATTCTTTTGCCTTGTTGGAAACCTTTGTAACCCTTGTTGGTACCTCTTCGAGTAGTACCACATTAGACAACACATGTACACGACCATTCACTCCCACTTTTGAGCCCAATTTTGGACACCTTTCTGTAAGTACCAGACCTTCCTCTTTCTCATATTTTCACTACTTCACCTACATATTTTGTAACTCTACTAGTACATTCTTCCCTTCTAAGGCACATATTATAAGGAACTCTATGAGGTAATCAATCCCTATTTTATCTCGATTCCCAATGTTTTCAGTAATTACTTCGATAGGAAATTGCCTCATCTCTCACAATTACTCTATCACATGGTCTTTTGATGACAGGTGGATAATTCCCATAGCATTTGACTATAGAAATCTGATAGTGCTTCATCAATTTTCATATATACGTGGTCCTAGAGAAGAATCGAGAAAATGGGTTTTGTCAAAAACCACCTTGATATGGATTTGTGTTTAGGAATTCAAACCTACCTCTATCTCAGTAGGTGCAATGGCATAGTCAAACCTACGGTCAACCTCTCAACAAATGCCAACACAAAAAATGCAATTTCGGATGAGAGAGCTATTCTCATGAATTATGTCATGAGAATATATCATGATGTTACCTAGAATATACCTTTAGTTAGGAATATAGGTTCTATCTTTCATCCACCATGAATAGATTATAGTTACAGGGGATTTGGTCGTATGAGAAAATAGAGAAAATCTTTGTATATTTAAAAATGTAATGTAATTGTAAAGAGGGGGGTCGACAAGGGATATGGGAGAGACTTGGAGATATATAGAGAGCTAGATGAGGAATAATGTCATTAAAAATATTGCATGGAGAGGGGACACTGATGGATATATGATACTCTGACATTGTAACTTTTTTTCTGAATAATGAATACAAATGTTGTGACTATTTTCCAATGTTCTAGTTGTGATTATACTAATATAGTTCTTCTACATTGCTTTTCCAACCAGGTGCCCCCCCTGCATTGGAAATGCATTGTACCATATTGTTAAATAATTAATTTAGTTTTGTGTAGTAGGTATAGTCTTATCATTTCTAATTCGATCTGATAACCCTGTCATTTCATAGATCAACTTACCATTGCTTTCTTAAAACTATGTTTCACTTATATTCAATTGTGAATTTCTTTCAAGTGTGATGATAGAGGCCTCAATGAGTTGTTAACCCATGAATTCTAACAAAGCATAAGTTATGGGACATGAACCTACAACCTTGAGTACTCTAGATTTGATTTATTGTTGTATGTTTATTTTAGTTGATGTCTAATAGAGCTACAAGAATCCATCTAACTATTGGGTAAACTAAGTGATCACAACCTCAATATTCAGTCTTGATCCCTGCAAGTGTCCTATTGGTCGATTGAATTTAATAGGGGTAGTTTAGTTTCCCAATACTACATATACTTTGCCAACTTCTCATAAGTGTATGAACATGTTGATCAATAATTTAATGTCTAAAATTTATCCCCATAAATTCACCAACATTTTTGGCGTCATTGTCGGGGAGATGCTAAGGGACTATGCATTTGGTAATTTGGTTTTCATTTATTTTTCCCTTTTTGTTTATGATTTTGTTTGTGATAATATTTTATATGTAGTGAGGTAGTGATAGTAAGATGAGAGGCAATGACCTGCGCATTCACTATAGTGAATACACTATCTCACTCGATCTAGAGAATATTGGTATAAAATGTCTTCTTTTTGGTTTGATTAAGGGAAAGGAAAAAGATAATTCATGTCAACAAATAAATTCACGACAACATGAGATTGGTATCATGAAGGCATCTGAGTAAACGATAAGTGTTTCTTTGAAATTTTCTTGGTGTGATGTGTTTGTTTTTAAAATATTTCATCAAACATTAAGGTAGGGAAGTTTTGTTTTTATAAGAAACCCCCCCCATGCACTAATCCATGTGTAGGGCATAAACCATTAACCAACAATAAGAACTTCAGATTTCCCATGAATGTTCTACTTCAATAGATTTCACAAATCTTGGTAGAAATTGGAGACAAATATGCATCTCACGAAGGGATAGAAAAATAAAATTTCCATGAGACAAATATAGAACAATCCGATCTAGAAGTTTTATTTGATTTTCCTTGAAAATATATATAGGAGACCAAAGAACCATGGACAACATTTGATGGGGAGCAGCCACTAGAACCTGCGATTGAATAATTTCTAGCAAGTTTGTGTTTGGATCCTTTGTGCAAGAGACACATCCTTAAATATCCACAAGGTATGACAAAGTAGGACACACAAGACAATAATAAGGAACACAAAGACAAATACTATATTGAAACTTATTTCTAAGCAATCATCGGGCCAAAATACTACTCCATTCTCCAATATTTCTTGGCACCATATCAATCAAGGTAGTTGGTCCCTTATATTCTGGTATTTATCAAAGCATATTTTTAAACATTGAATGTGAGTGTATTTGCAATCCTGGTACATAAATGGATCCATTGTAAATACTCCCACACTTCAGAAAAGGTTCACTTTTCTGAGTAGGATAGGCTAGTGTAAAAAGTAAATAAATAAATAAAATATTAAAGAGAAAAAATAAGCCTGATTGTTAAAACTAGGACTCTAGCACAATGAGGCACAAGATTTGCTTGAAAACCAGGTTTTTGGATGGTAAAGTTCATAATAAATCTATGCATCACATTGTTGGTTCAATTATGGTTCTTCAGAAATCATTTGTTTTATGATCGTGTTATATGATGTGGGATTTATTAAGGCTCTCCATCTAATAAGTCTTGACCCATTGAATTCAACACATTATCTGGGATCAATATCAAATATTCTATAGTGCCTTGGAGCTTGCTTACATCATTGTCAATTTTCCTTTCTAATAGTAGTGGGATCACATTAGCATCTCCTGAATGTCATATTCTGCAGGTGAATTGACTTGAACACCTCTATTATTCACAGTCAGAATGCACTAGGGTACCTTGACACTCATTTTCATCAACAATGAGTGGCATCACGTTGGTTATCAACATTCATCAATGGTCAGTAATCCAACACATATTTTTCCATGTTCAACCTCAACACATTCATTCACATGGAAAATATTGTACCACAAGGTTTGGAATTCTTGAAGACTTCATAGTTTCATCTTATGTACAATAGTTGCAGCCTTTTGATTTATTAAAAGGGGCACATGCACTATTGGGATGAATAGGGTAGCAACTTCAAAGAGGAAATTTGTGTAGGAGAGACTTGTTTCAACCATTCACAAAGTGTATTCAATCCTCTTGTAGAAGGACATCATTTGTAGGAGTTAGTTTCATAGTTTTTAGTTTTTTGATAGCATGCTAGTCTGCTACCAGAATTCTTAGCATTTTAGTTCAAGATTTCTTAGTCAGATCACCCAAGATAATAGTGCTCATCCCTGTTCAAATCATCATGTATCAAAAGGAGTAATATTCATAGTGTTTTACAGGAGCCCTGCAGTAGTCCTGTGTTACCCAAATGTTGATTTTCTACCAGATATCATTTCCAAAAATCCCATAGCGCCTGCAAATATGGTAGTGATTTGATGATTTTCATAGTAGTGATTGATGAAGATGAAATCTATCATCTGGATTTTTTCCAGAATAATGACAAGATGTTTCCAAGTTCTTGAAATCACTTTGAATCTCAACAAAAAATATATAGGTCCTCGGTCAAAATATCAGTCAATGACCAAGAAAGAACCACCAATACAAACTAGATTGAAAAATGATTCCAGAGGATGAATGGTTAGGAATGAAATTTGTGGTAAGAAGAAAAAATTCTTGGCATTCAGGACATCTATGTGCTCTAATCAACTTCAATTCGGTTCAAATTTATTCTATAGTATTACCGATAGTTCAAATTCAGATATAAAGAGGTTCAGGTACAACTATAATTTGGATTCTCTGTGATGTCTCAATTTCTAGTAATAAGATGGTGATTGCAAGTTGTTCAAATGTCACCAGAATTCTTGCATTAGAAATCCAACCCAAGTATTTCATGTTTCAACTAAAACCTAAAGATCCTCACTCTCCAAAACAACAATATAAGTTTTCCTCCTTAGCAACAACATTTCTCCTTTGACGATTCAAATCACATGGTAGCACATCTCCCTCTAAGGAAATAAGGATTATACCCTCTGACAACTTCACTTATTTGGACCTCCTCGAGAAATTTCCAAAGTTCACAATTCTGGTAGAAAACCTATGCCGACAGAAGCCCAATACACTACCAGAATTGTCTACACTTCAAAACAAGTTTCATCAATCTTCTGAAAAATGACATGAAAATGAGGTAAGGTGAAAGAGGTATGTTTCTATATCTAAACCAATTACTAGAACTTGGGAATTTAGATAGCATAAGATCCGTAGGGATGAAATATTTGAATACCCGTGACTTAGTAGTATCCTATAAAATTTAATATCTCAGTTTCATTGTACTCAAATGAATGATGAAGAGAGATGCCCTCAATAAATATTCAGGACCAAAGAGACACAACCTTGACATTTTTATCCCTAGAAATATATCAATATTAAGTACATTAGTGACCTATAAAAAAATACATCTTTTTCAAATTAACCTCCCTATCTTCCCATAATAACGCTCTTTTATTTTAACACAATCCATCTAATATCATAATGAAATTCTCTGACATGATATGAACGAAGGTTCTGTGCATGGGTTTTGGATTTGAATCATATTAGTATTCAAATCCATAAACTCATCAATTATCGTCACATCAATTATGGTAGAAAAACCATAAGTACATTGTTATCATTCCCAAATCATTCCATATGAATCACTTGACATTTAGGATTATGATTACCATGTTCCACACCTCAAAGCTCTCAATTAACATTGCCTAAAAACCATTCCATTCATTTTTACAACTCCACAAACCCTCATATTCCTTCTTTCCCTCTGGTATTGTGAAATTGTGTCTGAACTATACAGAGAGAAGAAAATATGATAGGAAGAACTGTATTTAGAAAATAACCAAATGGGGAAGAATGTTTTAAAGAATGACATTCATGTAAGAAGATGTTCCAAAAGGAGGGGTGCATAAAATTTTGTAAAAATATACAAGGGTATAACATGAATATTACTGAAGCTTTTGTTGAGAGCTTTGATGGAACAAAATCTCAAATAGGCTATCCTGATCTTACAATCTCAGAGGAATCTGTAGAAAATACTAGGGGGTTGTGACAAATAGGAGAATGCTAGTTTAATGGGATGGAAATTAAGGGCCATAACTGGAACAAGTACCCCCTAGAAAACCACTAAGACCTTGATTAGAGAAAATGAATTTTATGTGCATGGGTAAAATAAGTATGGCATGATTTCTTGGAAACTGTGAAGATGTTTATCACCTGTGAAGGAAGGTATGTTGTCACCTTCCTCTATCATATGATGTTTTTATTACTTTTCAAGCAAAAACAAGAGATCAACCTTCCCTTCTTCCTATGGAAAATCCTGGCCAATATGGCTCAACGCATTTGAACAAATGCTATCAACCAAGAACACAAAAAATTTCACCATGGGATGATTAAATTACTCATTTTAGATGAATTAAGGAAACATGGTATAAATTGGGGCCATTTCCTGTTCCATAATGGATTCCAAGAGGACTGTAAAAATGAGACTGTGGGGGAAGGTGAATCTCCTCAAGGTGTCATATTTTCTTCAGCTAGGAGGAGGAAGAAAACTCCTCTAGAAGCACCAACGAAAGAAACAAAACAAGATGATATTTGCTAGAGAAAGAAACAAAAGATAAAATATACAGGGATAAAGAAGACATTGCCTAAAAGGACAAGCAGTCTAGTGGTAGCATATGCAAACAGGAGCAGATTCAAGTAGGCACAACATGAACAAAAAAAAAAGTAGGAAGAATACGGGGTCATCATTCCAAGAATACCTCATACCAGGATTTCTGAGAAGAACAATCCCCCCGCCCTCAAGACCTATGATGATCAACTTAGAGGAGGTTGAGTTCCAAATGGTGTGTATTAGTCTAAATATAAAATTGAATTCTTCTGAGGGATTCATAAACAAACTATATCTTGAGGAGCCTAGCATAACATTTAAATATTTTAGAATTGAATTTTATAATTCAGGTCCAGGAGAATTTGAATTTGACTTGCAACTAGAGGGTTTCAAAACTATTAACCAAAAATTCCACCTTGGGGGGAATGTTGATAATTATTTTAAACTAACAAGAAACAAAAATATTATCCAGAAGCTAAGAGAGGAAATCCAAGAGCTATAAGTCTTAGATCGACATGTAAAACAAGAAAATGAGACCTTGAAGGGACATAGTGCTAAAATGAAGGAAAAGAATAAGCACCTTCATTTTATATGTAATACCCTATTTAGGAGGGCTAGAATATGGTATAAATATGCAACATTTCTCAAGAAGTATAATGAGAGGTTAAGGCACAAACTGATTTAGAAGTGACAACAGAACCATCATACCAATGTAATATCCACTTCAAATATATATATTCTTATTAAAGTAACATAATGTGTATGAGGTGGTGAAAATAGTGCAATTTTGAGGCAGTATCTTGTTTGCATGAGGAAATTCAAAGGTTTATGAATGGGGGAGATGTTGAGCCCAAGTTTGGACATGTTTTTGCAAGTACCTTACCTTCCCCTTGCTCCCATTTTTAGTAATTCACCTACAAATTGTTGGCACAAAATTGAGAACAAGGTTCTCGACAATTACCAACCAAAAATAGTGTTGCAGTCTAGGAATGATGGCATATTCAACCTTCCACAAGGGAAGGAGGTCTTACCCGAAGCACAATCGAGACTTGTATGATGAAGGGAGTTATAGAGAATACAAAGTTAGGTCTATCTCTACAATTCTGATGCAGGAGCATCGCAAGCAGCAAGGCGCGAAGACGGAAGACAGCTAGAAAGCACCAACACACATTTTTTGAAATGTTTTGAAACATTAATGTAATAGTTAAGAGGAAGCAGACTTAGAGATTGTAAACAGATCTTGAGCAGTTTCTCTCATCTGTAGTAGGTGAAGGCATTTATGCATAATTAATGTAAGTAGGTAGATTTAAATGCAGATTAGATAGTTTAGAGTGTAGGAGGGAAAACCAAATATAGACACCCCCATCTTCTATCATTTGTAACATTAGCAACATTATCAATTGAGCATAGAGCATAGAGAAGAGAAGAAGCAGAGAGCTGTGTAGAAGAACTCATGTACAAAAGTTCTGAGATTAATATATGAAGCTTTGATTCAGAATCATGGTGTTCAAATGCTTTCTATGTATACATGCTGAATGTTATGCTCATGGTTGTTTTACTCTTTCTGTTGTACATTTTCTTTTATGCTATGTATGTATGATTTCATGTTGGGTATTTGAAGTCTGAGAGAGTAAGGAAATGAGTTTCAATTGTTTCTCTTCTTGAGTAAAAGTTCCTGCAAGGAGTGCAATGGAGCATCCACAAGGAGTGCGTTGACGGGTTCAGAGTTTACCTCTGAAAGCTTAGGAGGGATACCATTGTTCTCATCTTCCACAGAAGTGAAATTCAGGCACAGAAGCCATGCAAGGTGTGTGCAGGCTGGTTGGAAGTTTAGAACTTGTCAACCAAGGAGAGGGTTGAAGACTACTTTCGCAAGGAGTTGCAAAGAGTCAAAGGATACAAATACTTAGATGTATTTGAAGAGTGCCGCAAGGAGTGCATGCATAAATCTCATAGGAGATTTGAGTTAGTGAAAGGAAGCTCAAGAGAGTTCGCACCTTCAAGGTGTGAAGAGAAGAAGAGGGGTTTTGGTCATCGTGTAGAGGCCAAGTCATAGTGAGGAGGATTACTGAGGTGAATCAGAGCAGAAGTTCTTTGAGGAAGAGTTTGGACGGTCGAAATTCTTCGAGGAGGAATCCCGAAACAGTAGGGATCGTTGGATATACATAAGCTGCGAGAGGGATAACAGTTAGGACAGAGCCATCCTTTTGGATAGCCTAAATTAACGTCAACCGTGGATCAAGATTTCCGGGGCCGTCAGATTATTTTAGAGTTTCGGACTTCGAAAGTTTGAGTTGCAAGTTTGGGTCTTAACACATCAAGTACCTAAAGTCCGAAAGGATTATTTTCGAGGTTTGTGGGAAACAAAAAGGAGAAGTACCATTTTAGTATTTCGAAACTTCGGAGATCGGAAGGTGGAGAGGACAAAGAATTCAAGTGTTAGCATATTGAATTCCCGATACACGAAATTGTGCTGACCGTTGGATCGAGGGAGAGTTCACAACCATTGATCTCCTTGAAAGCGGAACCTTAGAGTTTTGGAATTACAGGATTTAGAGGTTCGGGAATCCTGAGGGTATAGTAAAAGCGCATTTCGGTGGTTGAAACCCAGAAATCGCGAAGAGAAAAGGGAGACTAGGATATCTGTACTTCGGTAGATCAGGAATTGAAAGTTCAGGGGTCGAGGGGAAGAGTTGCATGACATCGCAACTCCTAAATTTGCGAAAGCCGAAAAGCCAAAATTGACATAAGGAAGACCAAGTGATTGAATATTTCGGGTTTCGGAGGTCGGAGAGGTAAGGTGCTCGACCACAGGATTCGCGAATTCGTGAAGTCCGATATCCCGAAATAAAAGAGGAATTTCCTCAAAAGTGTTGTTGTGGGTAGATTTCCCGAAAGGGAAATAGAAGAGCCAGTCAAGCTCCCGAGCCAAGGAGAAGATCCTGTGCAGATCCCAACCTGCGGGTCTGGGGAGGGGTCTGCGTCAAGTTTTCTATCAGAGCATAGGAAATTTTTCTTTGCTTTCTGTATCAGGGAAAGGAGGAACTTTACAGCCATGCCGTCGAGAAGAAGAAACGGATAAACACCCGATCCACCAGAGGAAAGGGAAATACCAAGAAGAAGGGGCAGGCAATTACCTGATCCACCAGAGGCAAGAGATGTGCGTGACTTACGTGCTAGGATGGATGCTATGGAAATAACGCAGAGGTGCATAGTTGGTGCTGGGGATCTCAGTGATTCCGAAAGTGAAAATGAAGCCGAACATGAAGGAGAAGAAGTTGCAGCAGAGGATGCAACAAATGAACGCCTACTCAGGGCTGTTGCAAGGATAGGTGCCAGAGAAAAAATGGACATTCCAGTATATGAGGGAAACCTGGATGTTGAAGAGCTTCTAGACTAGATTAGAGCTCTGGACACGTATTTTGACTATGAAGATGTCGAGGAAGACAAAAAGGTTAAACATGCTATCACAAGACTTAAAGGACATGAAGCATTATGGTGGGATGAACTACAAGCTGACAGACGCTGCAAAGGCAAGCATAAAATCAAGAGTTGGGATAGAATGATTGCGAAGATGAAAGCAAAATTCATACCCAAGGATTACCAAATTACTCTGTTTCGAAGAATGAAGAATTTGAGACAGAAGATGATGTCAGTAAAAGAGTATACTGAAGAGTTCTACAAACTGAACATCAGAGCAGGTCATCGGGAAAGCGATGATGAAAAGGTTGCCAGGTATATGAATGGTCTGAGATATGACATTCAGGATGAGCTGACTATGATGACCATTCAAACGGTGGAAGATTCTTATCAGATGGCTCTAAAGGTTGAAGAGAAGCTGAGCTAAAAGCAGGGTCAAAGAGGCTGAGGTAGAAGTCAACCCAGAGGCAAAACAATTGTCCAAGATAGGAATTAGAAGCCTAAGGAAGAGTGGAAGAAACCTCAACCTCAAACTGAGAGAGGTGGAAGCTCACAGAGAGGGTAGTATGCCGAACAGAGAGGACAGTATGATGATAATAACACTTTTCCTCGTGCTAAAGGAAGAGGAAGAGGCAGAGGTGGAGTAGTAAAATGCTTCACATGTGGAAAGAATGGACACACGTATTATGAATGTCCAGATAAGAAGAAAGAAGGTGGTGAGACTCACATTGCCGAAGCACAAAGGTAGAATGTTGAGGCAGAGGATGCTGAAGGTGGAAGATCACTAGTGATGAGGAAGGTTCTCTTAACGCCAGAAAAGGAGGCGGAGAATCTAGTGCAAAGGAATAGTATTTTTCAGACTGCTTGCAAGACCAAAGACAGAGTATGCAAGGTCATTGTGGACAGTGGTAGCACGGACAATCTCGTTTCTACGGAGATGGTAGAAAATCTGGAGCTGGAGACTATTGAACATCCAAGTCCATACAGAGTTTCATGGATACAAAAAGGACATTAGGTAAATGTCACTAAACAATGTTTAGTTGAATTTAAAATAGGGGGATATAACGATAAGATATTGTGTGATGTCATTCCCATGGATGTTTTTCATCTATTGCTGGGTAGACTGTGGCAATATGACAGGAATGTGGTTCAGGATGGGAGAAAGAACACATACACCCTAGAGAAGAATGGGAGAACTCACATGTTGTTGCCGATTAAGGAAAAAGAGGTGAAACCTAAAGTAAGCAACACTGTACTTCTCATGAGTGGGAAGGAACTTCTTAAGGAGGTTAAGAAGAAGGAAGATCCACAATTCATTGTGGTCAGGAAGCCTAGAATTGTTTTAACCAATACGAGAGTGGATGATTTACCAGAGGAAATCCAGAAGTTACTGGAGGAATTTGATGATATAGTAGTGGACGAACTACCTCGTTTGTTGCCACCGATCAGAAGTATAAGTCATCACATTGATCTTATACTTGGAGCTAGTTTACCAAACAAAGCAGCGTATAGATTGACGCCACAGGAGAATGAAGAGGTCAAAAGACAGGTCCAGGATTTAATGGACAAAGGGTTGGTTAGAGAAAGCTTGAGTCCATGTGCTATTCAAACAGTGCTTAGCCCAAAAAAAGATGGAGGCTGGAGAATGTGTAGAGACTCAAGGGAAATTAACAAGATTACCATCAGGTACAGATTTCCATTGCCAAGAATGGACGATTTGATGGACTGCTTGAGTGGGGCAAGATTATTTTCAAAGATAGATTTGAAAAGAGGATATCATCAAATTCGCATGAGAGAAGGTGATGAATGGAAGACAACATTCAAGACTAACGAAGGGTTGTATGAATGGCTTGTTATGCCATTTGTCTTAACAAATGCGCCCAATACTTTCATGAGATTGATGAATGAAGTCCTGAAGGATTTCATCAGAAAATTTGTGATTGTGTATCTTGATGACATACTGATTTTCAGTAAAACAGAGGCAGATCATTTGAATCATTTGGCTACAGTGATGAAGAGGCTAAAACAAGAGAAGCTGCTGATAAATATGAAGAAATCCTCATTCATGAAGACAGATCTCATTTATTTGGGTTTTGCTATTTTTGCAGATAAGTTGAAGATGGATCTAGATAAAGTGGAGGTGATTAAGAATTGGCCATCACCAAAGAGTATCTTTGAAGTTCGAAGTTTTCATGGATTGGCTAGTTTCTATAAAAAATTCATCATGAATTTCAGTCGGATTAGCGCACCAATGATGGACACAGTGAAGAAAAGACATAAATCTTTTCACTGGACAGAAGAAGTAGAGAAAAGATTCAATTTGTTAAAGATGAAGATTACTGAACAACCAATTCTGGTGTTGCCAGATTTCAGTAAGACGTTTCAGGTCAGGTGTGACGCTAGTGGATTTGCAATTGGAGCGGTTTTCCTCAAACCGCGATGCTGACCTTTTTCTATCGGGGTTTTCTCTATCGCGATTTCGACACTCGTGATGTTGAACCACTCGTATCCCCAACTCCCGAACCCCGATATGGTGAAACTCCGACACACGCACGAGTTCGACCCTTCACGTCACTTCACCTTATCGACACTTCGGATTTCGCGGTATCGCGAATCCTGAGGTAATGGTTTCAGAACTTCTCGCTGTGAAACCCCGATATATTATGCCACCTATCCACTCCTCTGATTTATATGGCCCCACACTATTCTCTTAGCTGTCGGGATATCACGTATCACAATATCGCGATTCCTGATGCAGTGTTACGGATTTTCAACCCACAAAACCCCGAGGTGTGAATCCACGCGTAAATCCAACGATCCTCGTGACTTGGATCTACGGCTCTGCCCCTCCTGAGCTTTCAACCTCTCGAGAATACCTGTAGTATCTCCCCTGCACCTCCTTGAGATATGACGACTTACGGGATGTCGCGAATCCTCCTCGGAGAATACCAACCGTCCGTCCGTCCTTGGCGATTTCTGCGAATGACCAAGTGTTCCTCCGCGGAACTCGTCCACCTGCACACAAACTTGCAATGCCTACTTAATCACTTCGCAGCACAAGTTCCCTGTGCTTCTCCTTATGACCGCTCGAAGGCCTATACCTCCTGAGCTTTTCAAAATATCCCTGCACGCGCTCCTTGCGGCCGACTTTCAAACACTTCAAGTGTTTGAATCCTTTTGACTCTGCGCACACTTGCAGCAACAGTCTCTCAACACTCTGCTTAGATTCACAACTCTGAGGTTTAGCTTGGCCTACACACTCCTTGCATGGCTCATGTGTCCAACTGTACTTCTGTGGAGATGAGAACAAAAGCTACCCTATATGAACCCTATGTCAACGCACTCCTTGCGGACAATTCGACTGCACTCCTTGTAGGAACTCTTGTTCAGAGAGAGAAACAATTGAAACTCATTCTTCCTTCCTCTCAGACTTCAATTCAAACATGAAATCATATACACAACATATAAATAAAATGTATAATAGGAAGTAAATATTCATGATTATATCATTCAACATCAATACACAGAGAACAACACAAAACCATGAATTTGAATCAACCTCTTCTATTAATCCAAATATCTGTACATGGGTGTTCTTACACAGCTCTCTACATGCTCTTGCTCAAATGCTTCTTCATTGATAATGTTGCAATACACAATGAGGGTGTCTATATCCTGTTTCTCTCTTGCGCTCTAAAACTGTCTAATCTACAATTAAATTCTATCTACCTGCATTAACTACTATAAATGCCTTCTACCTACTAAGGACGAGAGCTAAAGGCTCAAGGTCCGTTTACATTTTACAAGTGTGCCTTCTCTTAATGACTCATTTAAGATCGCGCAACAACTTCCAAGGTGATTTTCAAAATTTGTGCTGGCATCGTCTAGCTATCCAATTGTCTCTGCGCTGGCTCGCTTGATGTGGGAGATGCTCCTGCATCAACATATTTTTGAAAATGGCACACTTTATATCATGTCAGAAAACCAACGACACAACTCACATTGCGAACCTGTTTTTCAAAGAAGTTGTCAGACTTCACGGCTTACCAAGGAGTATAGTTTCAGATCAAGACACCAAGTTCGTGGGACATTTCTGGAGGACTTTATGGAAGAAGCTGGGGACGATTTTGTCATTTAGCTCAGCATATCATCCTCAGACAGATGGGAAAACATAAGTTGTAAACAGAGGCTTAGGAGATTTACTAAGGAGCCCAGTGACTGAACATCACAGTCAGTGGGATCACATTCTGCCATAGGCGGAATTTGCTTACAATGATTTGATCAATAGAAGCATGGGGTAGAGTCCATTTCAGGTTGTTTATGGAATGCAACCTAGGGGAGTTTCTGAATTGAAAGATTCAAAACATAATGAAACTAGAAGTGCTAGTGCAGAAGATTTCGCAAAAGCAATGAAAGAACTTCACAGCCAAGTGAAGGAGCGATTGCAGAATTCAAGCCAGGAGTATAAGCGCAGAGCAGATCAACACAGGAGATAAATTCAATTTGAATTTGGTGATTTGATTCTTGCACATCTGAGGAAGGAGAGGTTCCCAAGGGGAACATATAACAAACTTAAAATGAAAAATATTGGACCATGCAAGGTCTTAAGGAAATTTGGGGCAAATGCATATGAGATTGAATTACCCGATGGGATTGGAATTTCACCGATATTCAACATCTCAGATTTGTACCCTTACAAAGCTAGAGAAGTAGGAGAAGACAATGAACAAACAGAGGTTCAGTGGGCTAAACAAATTCCTGTAGCTGGAAAGCCACAGATGGAGAGTATACTTGACAAGAGAGTCAACAAGAGGACCAGGAGAAAAGAGTATTTCGAATACTTGGTCAAATGGAAGGGAAATCCAGTTGAAGATGCCAGCTGGGAGAATGAAGAAGACATTCAAAAGCATGGGCAGACTGTGCAAGAGATCATGAACAAGAGTTCACGAAAATTTTCAAGTGAGGGAGTATGATGCAGGAGCATCGCAAGCAGCATGTAAGCGCAAAGACGGAAGACAACTGGAAAGCACCAGTGCACATTTTTTGAAATGTTTTGAAACATTAATGTAATAGTTAAGAGGAAGCACACTTAGAGAATGTAAACAGATCTTGAGCAGTTTCTCTCATCTGTAGTAGGTGAAGGCATTTATGCATAATTAATGTAAGTAGGTAGATTTAAATGCAGATTAGACAGTTTAGAGTGTAGGAGGGAAAACCGAATATAGACACCTTCATCTTCTATCATTTGTAACATTAGCAACATTATCAATTGAGCATAGAGCATAGAGAAGAGAAGAAGCAGAGAGTTGTGTAGAAGAACCCATGTACATAAGTTCTGAGATTAATATATGAAGCTTTGATTCAAACTCATGGTGTTCAAATGCTTTCTGTGTATACATGCTGAATGTTATGCTCATGGTTGTTTTACTCTTTCTGTTGTACATTTGCTTTTATGCTATGTATGTATGATTTCATGTTGGGTATTTGAAGTCTGAGAGAGTAAGGAAATGAGTTTCAATTATTTCTCTTCTTGAGTAAAAGTTCCTGCAAGGAGTGTAGTGGAGCGTCCACAAGGAGTGCGTTGACGGGTTCAGAGTTTACCTCTGAAAGCTTAGGAGGGATACCGTTGTTCTCATCTTCCGCAGAAGTGCAAGTCAAGCACAGAAGCCGTGCAAGGTGTGTGCAAGCTGGCTGGAAGTTCAGAACTTGTCAACCAAGGAGAGGGTTGAAGACTGCTGTCGCAAGGAGTTGCGTAGAGTCAAAGGATTCAAATACTTAGACGTATTTGAAGAGTGCCACAAGGAGTGCGTGCATAAATCTCATAGGAAATTTGAGTTAGTGAAAGGAATCTTAGAAGAGTTCTCCCCTTCAAGGTGTGAAGAACATAAGAGGGGTTTTGGTCATCGTGCAGAGGCCAAGTCATAGTGAGGAGGATTACTGAGGTGACTCAGAGTAGAAGTTCTTTGAGGAAGAGTTTGGATGGTTGAAATTCTTTGAGGAGGAATCTCGAAATAGTGGGGATCGTTGGATCTACAGAAGTTGCGAGAGGGATAACGGTTAGGACAGAGCCATCCTTTTGGATAGCCTAAATTAACGTCAACCGTGGATCAGGATTTCCGGGGCCGTCGGATTATTTCAGAGTTTCAGACTTCGAAAGTTCGAGTTGCAAGTTTGGGTCTTGACACATCAAGTACCCGAAGTCTGAAAGGATTCTTGTCGAGGTTTGTGGGAAACAACAAGGAGAAGTACCATTTCGGTATTTCAAAACTTAGGATATCGGAAGGTGGAGAGGATAGAGAATTCAAGTGTTAGAATATTGAATTCCCGGTATGCAAAATTGCGCTGACCATTGGATCAAGGGAGAGTTCACAGCCGTTGATCTACTTGAAAGCGAAACCTTAGAGTTTCAAAATTACGGGATTCGTAGGTTTGGGAATCCCGAGGGTATAGTAAAAGTGCATTTCGGTGGTTGAAACCCCAAAATCGCGAAGAGAAAAGGGAGACCAGGATATCTTTATTTCGGCAGATCGGGAATCGGAAGTTGGGGGGTCGAGGGGAAGAGTTGCATGACATCGCAACTCCTGAATTCACGAAATCCGAAAAGCCAAAATTGACATCAGGAAGACCAAGTGATTTTCAGGTTTCGGAGGTCAGAGAGGTAAGGTGCTCGACCACAGGATTCGCGAATTCACGAAGTTGGATATCCCGAAATAAAAGAGAAATTTCCTCAAAAGTGTTGTTGTGTGTAGATTTCTCGAAAGGGAAATAGAAGAAACAATCTAGCTCTCAGGCCAAGGAGAAGATCCTGTGTAGATCCCGACCTGCAGGTCTGGGGAGGGGTCTACATCAAATTCTCAGATTCATAGTTGAACCATAGATATCAAGTTGTGTTAGAATTCAAATAACACCAAGAAAGAAATAAGCAACTATGTAACCTAACTACATGTCCATGCATAGTATAAGAGATAACCATAACATAAATTTTTAAGGCCCCGAATCACATCATTTTATTAGCATCAACAATATAGAAGACTTCATACACCATGGATCTTCTATATCACTCTTCAAAATACATAGATATTCAACACATCATCTCACGCAACGAGATATAACTCCTCATGATCCATTACAAACTCAAAACTTACCATAGATGAAACAATAGTACCTACTAAGGAAACTACAATACCCAGCCATGAGAATAGGGATCCAAACCCAACAGACACCAATAACAACAGACATTGACTGACATACAATAATAATAGTGTAATGATTGATATTTCTGTGGTGCAAGTTTTATTTTGATGGGTTTAGAATATCCACAATATCATTTGCTATCTGTTGACGTTTGGGATCCATAACAGGTTCCATATTCATGACACAAAGTTCAGGTTTGAGATGAGAAGAGGCACAACTATAAATACTAAAAATAATAAGAAAAGCCTAGGAGGCTGGCTAAAGCTACAAAAACTTAAATAAAAGGAGAAAGCACTGAATAATAATTAATTAATACTTACGTAATAATGATAACCTAATAGTTAGTTGTAAAGACTTATTTATAATAGCAGTAGTATTATTAGTAATGGTGATAATAGTAGTATGACTGACAATAGTAGTGTTAATATTAATAATAGTAGTATTAATCATAATAATATTATAATATAGTGTACCCATTTTCCTTTACATTTCCCTTTTACTTATACATGCAAGTCTTTAAATTTTTTTATTGACTAATCAAATCTACTTCTTCTCGCACCCGATATTTCTTTGATTCACCCGTAGTATTTCCTTTTCTGCCACTTTCAAAGCTTCTAGTTGTCGTGCTATGCTTTTGACGTTTTCGTAATTATTACTCATCCTTATCTCTTTATCCAAAAATGAAGGGCCCAACACATCTTTTGTAACTATACTAGTGCATTCTTCCCTTCTAAGGCACATATAATTAGGAACTCTATGAGGTAATGAATCCATATTTTTATCTTGATTCCCAATGTTTTTAGTAATTATTTGGATAGGAAATTTCCTCATCTCACAATTACTCTGTCATAGAGTCTTTTGATGACAAGTGGAGAATTTTTGTAGTAGTTGACTACATCAATCTGATAGATCTTAATTGATTTTCATATCAGTGCTATCCTAGAGTAGAATCAAGCATATAGGTTTTGTCGACAACCACCTCGATATGGATTTGTGTTCAGTAAATCAAACCTACCTCCAACTCAACAGACATGGTGGTGTGGTCAAACCTATGATCAACCTCTTAACAAACACTAGCAATGAAAACACAATTTTGAATGAGAGAGCTATTCTCATGCATTTTGTCATGAGAATAACTCGTGATATTACCTAGAGAATAACCTTAGTCAAGAATCTAGGTTCTATTTTGCATCCACAATGTGTAGATTACAATTACAGGGGAGTTGGTCGTTGGAGAAAATAGAGAAAAGTTATATATATTTAAAAATGTAATATAATTGTAAAGAGGGGGGTCAATAAGGGATATGGGAGAGACTTATAGATAGATACAAAGATAGAGGAATAATAGTGTCATAAAAAATCTTGTATGTAGAGGGGACAATGATGGATATTTGATACTTTTGCATTGTAACTTTTATTTGAATAATGAATACAAATGTTGTGACTATTTAACAATGTTCTGGTTGTGATTCTAATACTATAGTTATTCTATAATGATTTTCCAACCAAGTGCCCCCCTGGATTGGAAATGCATTGTAATGTATTGTTAAATAGTTAGTTTAGTTTTGTGTAGTAGGTATAGTCTTATGATTTCTAATTTGATCTGATTGTTGTGTCATTTCATAGATCAACTTACCATTGCTTTCTTAGAACTATGTTTCATTTATATTTAGTTGTGCATTGATTTCAAGTGTGCTTCCAAAGGCCTCAATGAGTTGTTAACCCAAGGATTCTAACAAAGCATAAGGTATGGGACCTAAATTTACAACCTTGAGTATTCTAGATTTGATTTATGACTATATATTGCTTTCAGTTGATGTCTAATAGAGATACAAGAATCTATCTAACTATTGGGTAAAATAAGTGATCACAACCTCAATATTTAGTCTCGATCCCTGGAAGTGTCCTATTGGTTGATTGAATTTAATAGGGGTAGTTTAGTTTCCTATTCCTACATATAATTTTCTAGCATCTCATAAGTTTAAGAACACACTGGTCGATAATTTAATGTCTATAATTTATCCCCATAAATTCACCAACACCCATATACCCTCGGGTATATAGGGAGTCCCATAGGTCTTCTGAAACTAGATATAAATCATCCTATTATCCATCTTACTGCTATAGTGGCACATTGTAGTATGGATAAAGGTATGGTTGAGCCTTTTTAGTTGATTCCCTGAGATATTGGGCCGAGTACTATTGTTGGACCCCACTAGTATATCATAGAGCTATAACACAGGGAAAACCCTTGTCCATAGAAACCCTTATAAACCTAACCCTTGTTGTCAGAACAAAAAATCACATACACAAAAGGGAAATTTTGCAATACAACTATACCTCCTACATCTAGGTTATGGAATTACTACACAATTTAAGGTATTAAAAATTTGGGCATTTGGTCACTACAATATTATTCAGACTGGAGTATAACTCCGCAGGAGTAAAATAAAAGAAAATAAAAACAAGTAGTGGTCCTATAGGTCCCCATATTTGGGACCTATCCCATTGGATTCCTCTCTTCACCCTGATCCCAGTGGCACCCATCACTTATAAGCCTTCTTTTCCTGTGGACCCACCCACCCTCCCCAACACCCTTATTTGGGACCTATTCCATTAGATTAATCTCTTTGGATTGATCGTCATTGTACCCCTCACCGATAACCTCTTTCTGTGTAAACCCACCTACCCACTTCTTTCCTTCTTACCTCCCAAATGGCCCAGACCTACAACCAAGATCTTGAAAACTATAACATCCTTGCTATAATTCCTAGTTTAATTAATGCTTAATGTAGATATAGTGTATGGTTGTGGCCAAGTGATGTATATGGGAATTGTATTTTTGAATTTTAATAACAAAATGTGATGCCATCTGCTGGGGGACATGGATAGATATGGGGGCTGATTAATCCACAAGAAATGGGAATGTCTAGGCATGTCTAAGAGGGCTCCAAGGGGGAATTTCCCATGTCTATTATTTAAACCCACATTCCTAAATTTTATTATCATTTTGTATTAAACTTATAATTCTTCCCTTGAGTATAGAAGAACCCAATTATTGAATGCATGTAAGAGAGTGGGTGTGATAAGTCACATCCCATAGTTATTGGGAGCATGGGGTTGAGTAAAATCAACTTGGAGAAGAGTGTAAGTCAAGAAAGTAAGCCAAATAATGTAAATTCATATGGGTAGTTACAATAATTTTATATAGTCATGTTTTTTCATGAAAATCAAGCAGAGAACACGAAAGAAGATATTTAGAGTCAGAGAAACCATGGAGGGAGAATTCTGGAGCGTATTTGGAGCATTAGACTAAACAACTGTTGTTTTTTGAATAAGATAGGTTAATCATGTAGTTCATTCAATTTTTGCATTTGTCTTAACCATAAACAATAATGTTGCAGCAACCAATATCAGAAGAAGAAACACCATGCACAAGAACACAAGAAGTATCCTGGGAAACTCTTCTCAACAAGGGAAGAAAACCCAGCCAAATCCTTTGCTATATTCTTCAAGAGAAAGGCCTTCACCACCAATAATACCTAACACACAAGAGGGTGCTTAAGCCCTAGAAGACTAGAGCCCAAGAGAGGTGCACACTTTTCCCAAGAAGGTGTACTTGCTGAAATTTCCAAACTTGTGTGTAAGATGTGTTCCTCAATGGGGAACTTACATTTACTTATAATAACATGAACCCGTCAAGAAAAGTTTCTATTGGAACAACAAGGCTAACCTCACTAGCTTATAATATAATTAATATTAACCATATTAATTATATTTTACATTAATTACCAGTCACATTAAGGTGGGGCTGACCTATACCCTTTACATTACAATTAGAGTTACAGGTAGGTCTGAATCTTGAACAATATAGTAAGGGATCTGATACACTCACTGTTATGCATCAAAATTACTCACTTCAATGATGACCCATTGTTGTCATTAATAGTGTCGCAAGTGTCGCATTTTTGGTCCCAAGTGTCGCAAACATCATACTTCCATCTTGCATATGTTGTGTCTCTAACGAAATCATAAGGACACTTAAGACACCATCAAAGAATGGTTTAAGAAGGAGAAATCATCTGATGAGGAGTACAAAGAATTTTCCATGAAGAAAACCACTTAAAAATGATTTTTAGAAGGAAACACTCCCCTACCCACTGTCAGGGAGTGCCAACGCTCCCTAGGCTCCTTTGGGGGAGCGTTACAACACCCTGTACACCCTTTTGGGGGAGCACTAGGATTTTCTGAAGGAATTTTGGGAAGCGCTCCCCTACCCACTGCCAGGGAGTGCCAACTCTCCCTAGCCTTCTTTGGGGGAGCATTGCAATGATCTGTGCACCCTTTTGGGGGAGCGCTGGCCTGTTTGAGAAAATTTTGGGCTATTGAGGATAATCAGGGAAAAATCCCCCTTATCTTGGAAATCAGTTGGATTCGAATCTGAGGTCAAGGCTACATATTAGGGAGGATCCAAAACTTATGGAGAAATATCCTCAACCTATCCCAAGAATATCTAAGGTGGTTGGGTCTCTCCAAGATTATATAAGGAGTCCTTCTCATGGTAAAAGCAGATGGAGACATTGTAAAGAATCAAACTTATGATCTCATAAGGGAGATATCATTGAAGCAACATCATTCTGTCTGTGGATTATTTGAGCAAGGGTGTGGACAAAGAGATCTTGGTGAAGTTGCTGCACTTACATCTATGGCTATAAGCATTTTACTTTGTTTTCATTAATATAAATCTATGCTTGGCCTGTTTCCTTTAAAGTTTGTGTACGTTTCATGAACTTGTTTCTTTTATAGATCCATTATGAAGCTAATCATGCTAGAGTAGGAAGTATGTTTCATTGTTGTTTCTCATTGTATTGCAAGACCTTCTGAATAACTTGGAGATCAAGATCAACCTGGATCGAGCAAGGACAAACGTCGGTAAAAGGTATTTACCCTTCTTCCCTCTTATTCTTTGAATAGTTTAGCTTCATGAAAAGGAATTTCAATGTCCACAATAGCAATTTTCTTTCTTGGTCATAGGGGTCTAGTATCAAAGAGGATATCCACTTGTCCGCTGGGGGAATTCTCCTGTAGCAGAAATTGGTGACTCCACTAGGGATGGAATTTGATTTTTGATTCCTTTCCTAGGTATTGTTTTGGCCTTTGCTCATTTTTTGACCTTTTTCACACTGTGTCTCTGATCCTTAGATGTGTTGTTGGATCTTGGATTCATCTTACACACTGAATATTTTCATTTTTCCTGAGTTTTTTTTTGATTTATGAGCAAAATTTTGAGTTCTGAGAGGCCAACGCTCCCCTGCCTTTACCACCAGGGCATTGGCACTCCCTTGTAGGCTCCCACAGAGAATTGCAATGATCTATTACCCTTGACACCAGAGCGCTACCCCTTTTTCTGCAAAAAATCTTCTTGGGAATATTTTTTCTCAGTCTTCTTTTTGTTGATTCATATGCTCAGGGTTTATGCTATCTCAGTGTGTCCTTGTTTAGCCTTTAATTATTTGATTTCTAAGGATTAATGATGTTTTGTTTGGATTTTTGACATCTATTTTCCTTGCTTTGAGTCACTCTTCTTCCCTAAGATTTGGAGTCGATCTACTTCTTTCTCACTTATCTGATTGACTGAAAGCTGATGGAAGGAAATTCAAAGATATTTTCACTATTTCATTTTGATCTTTGAGGTGTTTTCTGGAAGAATTTCCTCCTATTTGCATTTGGTTTTATTTTTTCTTGTTTGATCACAACGAGGGTGTGTTTTTGTTTATGTGAAGTTTTCTTCCGGGTTGCTTAAATCTCATAGATCTTGAAGTTTTATTAACATAGGAAGCTTTACATCAAACTGATTATCAGTCACATATAAACATTTTAGCATTGTATCATATTTTTGATTGAGGACTATTGCATGAGGTCATTGCATCTTAGTGTTTGAAAGTGAAAGGAAAATCCTTCTCCTTCCCTTAAATAGAAATTCATTGAAATAAAGGCTGCTTATCATTTCTTATGCATGTTTTGGGAATTGAGTCATGATATCATCAGTTTTCACT
>ML845096.1:11604-29247 GCA_009831015.1 Picea engelmannii
GATGAACACATTATGACAGAGCCATTTCGAATGATAGACAGAGCTGTTTGAAAACCAAATTCAAATCATTATATTAATCCTGGTCATTCACAAAACTAAAACGATATCAAAATTCATACCTGTATGACGAGCAGACGGCTTGATCATGACATTTTGGAGTTGAAAACAACTGTAGCCGTTTCAACATTCTGAAAAATGATGGACCCAATAGTCCTCTGCTTCCTATCAGTTTCTTGAAGCTTGTCCCTTTGGCTGGTCAACACTGCAACTTGGTTTTCCAGCGATTTGATTTTCGATTGAAGCACAGGAACGTCTAAATAATATCGTTCCAACCACACATCACATTGGTCACAGGATGATTGTCCGAGCTTCGAAAGTGCAGGTGAGGGTTTGGTTACATTTCTGAAGGTTTCGTCAGGTAGTTTGATCCCTGAGTAACTGGGATTGTTTCTTAGGCAAGGGGGAAGATTCGAAACGAAGTCATAGGGTGGCTCAGAGCACAGACCCTGTGAATAAGGGTACTCACTAGCTAGGAAACGTTCTATGTCAGAGTCCGAATCCTCACTAAGGGCTATGGGATTCTGCTCAACACTAAGTTTAGGCTTATTTCTAGCCATTCTCGAGATAAGCCGAGCATTCTTCTTTCCTTTGCCATCAACAGTAGGGTTACCTCTAATCTTTTTGCTCACAGGATTTTTTATAGCCTCAGCCTTGTCAGTTATAACATCAGGTAAGTCAATATCAGGGTCGACCGAAGGCTTAGGAGAGGGCAGTAGGAAATGGAAGGGCACGGGTGGCCTGACCTTAGCTTCATTAATCACATGCTTGTCAACCTGGACAGGGTCTGTATCATCAAAACCATTTTGAGCGATAAAAGCTCGCCAACTATCACCGTGGAGACTTAAGTGATGAACAATGATAAGTCTGATTAAGCCATGGTGGAACAGGCTACTATCAACCTTCTCCCTTTTAAACCTTTTCGACATTTTATATAGACTACGCTGGAAATAAAAGGGCATATTCAACGGGTATCCCATAAAATTCATTAACAAATGCAGGTGGTAGAGAAAAATGAGTCCATATCAACCCTCACAGGTCACGGATTGTTTGACCACCATCAAAATATCATGCCATTGTGGTTTAAGCATAGATATGGGCATACCTCTGTCACAAGATGTGACCTTTCGCGAGACGAACAATAGCGGCCATGGCACCTCCTCGATATTAGAATTTTTAAACCAACGCTGGCCCGAGGATGGTAACCCTGTAGAAGAACTAATAAACTCCTCATTGATTTCCAACTGAATGTCACCCACCTTGGCTCTACATCCATCAAAAGTCAGAGCGAATTGCTGTGCCACAAATAAATTAAAACCCTCAAATCACTGTAAAAAGGTGAGCCAACCATTATCCTCTAAGTCCTTCCATGCATTGTCGAACAGTAGCAAGGCTTGTCTACCGTTCGGCTCGATTCGCACCACCGGTGCCATGGAGCCGAGCACACGGTAAGTCCAGGGTTTGGATCATAGCATACACAGGAGCAGAGTGCACAAAGGGTTACCTGAGCTAACAAAGGTAAAACAAGGATAAGGGATAGACATTAATGACATCGTGCGAAGGTGGTGGAGCTTCTCTCTGCCATGCATAATAGTTATTACCAAGGTACAACCGCCGACGTTTATTGCTGTTCAGCCCACTATTGTATAGTTTTAAAAATCATGTCACTTGCCCGACCAATGAAACCAATGGTAAGTGTATTAATCAATGCACGCAATGGTTATACCATAGTTTTAAAAACAATCATACAAATTGAAATCAATACCAAGTGTTTAACCAATGTGACATGCATTGTAACAATTCATATCAAGAGTTTAAGCGAGGTACCGATGCGTTTTGAACTAGGTGTCATATCAAATGAAAAATATCAAGGTTTAACCATAACACTTATATATCTTATGAAACCAATGTGCAAAGTAATTTGATCAAGTAACATGTAAATCCAAATGCCAATGCATTACAAACTCAATGAGACAAAGTCACACAATCAATCCAAGAATGTCCCAAGAGTACATATCAAAAAGTTTTTCCAACTGTATAATGATAAGTAAAATGTAATCTCAATAGGCATATCGACAAGAAGGATAACGACAGTTCAATAATGATTCTAATGCGACTATGAAAGATCAAGTTTTCATGCTTACATTCATGAAAACAAAAAACAAAGGTAAATGTGCAAATGTCACAAAAATAAAAGTGTCGTTTATTTGAGAATTGCGACGAAAAAATTGATGTTTGCAAAACATTGGTGTGGGCAGCTTATAAGATAATGGAAAAATGTGAATTGGCTGCCAACACTAGGGGAAGTATGTTAAGGGTCGCTTAGGTGGGCAATCCATTCATAATGAATTGGAAAGCTGGTATGACCTCTGCTACCTTTCTTTTGGTTCCAGTGGCTAGTTGTACCAACCATGGATTAAAATGTCTAACTGGTTGTAGTTTACACTTATCAATAGTCTGAGGGGCCACATAACTCAAATTAGAACCAGGGTCAATTAAAATAAAAACTAGACGGTTGGCGATCATACCTTCCATATCCACCACTGAGGCTTGGTGGTCAGATTGTTTATCATCCAAGGCTACATAAATCCGTGGCATGATCCTAGCCACATCATTGACTGTGGTAGCTTCTTGGATATTGTAGACTCTCTTACCGTTCTGTTGTCTCTGCGGACAATCCCTCAGCATATGTTCTTCTCCACAACCCCAACATTTCAAGGGTTCTTTCTTTGTGTTATCAGACTTTCGTGGGGTTGCTCCAAAAGGTTTATTTCCACCCCAGGAGGGGAAATTTTGTTGATACACACTTCTAGTAGGAAGGCTCATCCTAGAACCCTTCCCATAGTTCTTAAATCTTTGGGATTAAAACCCCTTCTTCTTGAATCCCGAACTATTCTTCTTCCAGTCCTCACGAAGTTTTGTCTGATTCCCAAATTGTTCATAACAATACCTTGCCTTCCGGATAGTGTCTTCTAAGGTCTCATCAAACTCAATATTGTCTCGATAGGTCTGAGGTAACACACTAATAAATCGTTGCACTTTTACCTTTTCATCCTTTATGTAGGGTACATACCTCAACAACTCAAGGAATTTATTGACATATTCCTCTATGGTGAGTTGTCCCAGCCCGAGTTCATAGAACGCCTTAGTCTTTCCATCAAAGTATTTCTCTGACATATACTTCTTCTTGAAGTGTTTCTCAAACTGTTTCCATGAAAATTCCTTCTCATGGATTCCTTTCACATTCCTAAGGTCTTCCCACCAAATGGAAGCCTTTCCATTCAATATGAATATGACTATTTGATCCTTCAAGTTTTCAGAGTAGTCATGGACTCTGAAGTACTTCTTTAAACCAAGCATCCAAGATTATTCGTCTTCCCCTTTCTCAATCTCTCCATTGAAAGAGGGTGGTTTGGCTTTCTTGAACTCTTCAGGATCATAACTTTCAGAATTCTTTCGCTTCCTTCCTTTCCTTTGAGAATGTGAACTAAATTTACTACTAGAAGATCCCTCGGAGTTGCTAGTTTCCTCTCTAGAGGACTCTCTCGATGAGTGTCTTTTGCCTCCAGGTTGGACCTTCCTCGAGGTACTCCTCCTAGTGTGGTCACTTATAACACCAAATTTTAGTATCTCAGGTGGGATTTGACTTTTCTTCGTATATCGTCGGTCCACCTGACTGGTTGCAGGTCCATGCTGCAACTGCCTATGTATATCGGATAAGCTCTGTAGCAAGACTACATTAATTTACGTTTATTTTTATTGCTCCTTTATCAATCTCTCGTTGTCAGCCTTGAAATTCTGTAATTCAGCCATGAAGCTATTTACAGTTTCAGCCAAATCCAGAGGGGTTTCCACCGCCCTCCTTTCGTCAGATTCTTCGTCTCTATTGTGGGAGCCATCCCCCACTTCATGGCACGTCACCATCCTTTATACTTGTAGTTTTTCCACGATTTATTAACTGCTTGAGTGCTAACAAAACACTTACTGTTAGCCAACAATCTATTGGTTTATGAACAACACAATTCATATTTATTAAAAACACACACACAATCGAAAGTTTCATTCTTTTCTTAGTAAAAGTTTAAACAAACACTTTAGGAAATATGTAAGATAGGGTGTCACCCTTAAAAGTCCTTTAATATGGTTTTTACGCTACTCGTCCATGAGCCCAAGCATGCCAAGTGTTGTAACCATGCTCCGATACCAATTTGTAACACACTCGACCCCTAAATACTCTTTTAAGTGGTGGGGCATCATAATTTCATTTTTTCCCTACCTAACTCATCTCGAATCATCTCTCCGAGATGATTCATTCTCTTCTACTTACCTGTAGCTTTCTAACAACTACTACCAGGCTCTAAAATGACCCTTGGTTTATATCTTACGGCTTCTCGAAGTTCTTTGGGCATTCATGGGTTGAGGTCCATGTGATGCCCACTTGGCTTCATCTCGTTCATATAATCTCTAGGTTCCTACCTCCCGTAGGGAAGGTCCATCCATCAATCAATCCGACGACTGACTTAATCCTCATCCGACACACAAGCTAGCGGGGAATTCGACGTTTGATGCTTTGACACTTCGGTACTGAACGTCTCTTTTCTGTCTATGCATGAGACCTCTCGGAGTCCTAAAGTTTCATAAGCTTGCCACATGGGTCCGACCTTCATACCCTTTGATCTTTCTAAAATGTTAAACCCCAAATCCTCCGGAGTCCCGAAGTCCCAGAGTCCTGGAGTTTCGGTCACTTCACCAACCACTTTGGCTAGGCAGGCACGTACTAGGACATGACATGTAGGAGGGGTTAGGGTGACACATGTCTCATTCTAATGGGTCTATATGGTATGTGATATGCATAAATCCAGGTGACACATGGCATGACAAACTGTTGTCCACATCACCCTAGGTGATGTCACTATGCCATGTCACTTCAGACTGACAACCTTCTAACATTCCTCAGATCTCACGGTCGAGATCCAGCCACATAGATCCATAGATCTACGACTCTTGTTACTTTGGGGATTCGACATTCGAGAGTTTTGTGATGTATATTTCTCTTTTCTCCTGGAGTGCCCAATCTCCAAACTAAAGGGTCTAGCGCCATGCGTCCCCTGTATATCGACGATTGAGAGGGATCCCATAGGATCCTTAGATCCATGGTCCACATTACTTCATGGCTATGGCCTTCGGGGATCTTGAGATTAGTCTCCCCTTGTTTCTCCCGGAGTGGTCAACACCGGGATGACATTCTTGTAGATCTGATGGCTAGGAAAGAACCCGAAGGATCCCTCGATCTATGATTTTTCTTACTTCGCGGCTCTGACCTTCGGGGGTTTTGTCTTTACTGCCACTCCATTCTCCCTAAGAAGGACTTCACTGAATTACCATGTGCGGGTCCCTCCTCCTGGATGATCGGACGGTAGGCGAGGCTCTTAACTATTAGAATATAATGGATGTGCTCATTTAACCATAGACAATATAGCAATATTATCACCCAACCATAGGCCGAAGCCACCCCCGAGCACCTTAACCTTGACAAAGAATCATTCTGGAAGCAAACCCTAGACTGGATAACCAAACAAAGGTGGCACACCTTTATCCAAGGATAGCGCACCAAGCAAGAGTAACAAGAGCTGATCAGAGAGTCCAAACCATAACTAAGAGAGAGTCCAAGACAAAACCAAAATCTGCTAGTTGCAGAAACTGCAACAACAACTCTCCTCCAAACATGTGCACCAACTGGCCAACTACAATGCGCACAAGTGCTTCTTCTGCAGTTCTGAGAATACTGGCTAGAATGAAGATTGGCCTCCTGTATTTATACTATTTTTAGCAGACTGCATGGGCCGACTTCTCATTCTGGGTACTAATTCTTTAGTATATAACATTTCTTTTAGCCGACTTCTTCTCTTGGAGGCGAATAACCTAATACAAGTCATTCTCTTGAGCTGACTTGTCTTCTAGGGTCATTAGCCAATTAATTAGGGTTTCTTCTTGCTTCCCGAAATATTTTATTTTCGTCAGGTTTACACGTGGAGGTAAATGCCTCTCCCAACTACCATAATATCAACACTCCCTCCTATCTAGGGAGGTATTGAAGGTAATGGTCTTGAGCACAAACATACCATTCACCCAGTAGCATCAACATAGTCGTATATATTATCTCATGATTAGATCATGAGCACCATCATCACTATTAGTGTCATCAACTGCATCATCTCTCAAAACCACACGCCATCTGAGTAATCATACATGATGTTGGATAAGTCACTCACTCCACAGAGTGACACAAGAGCCATTCTTCTAATCTGTACATATGTCCTAGAAGAATAAATGTCCTGGAACATTTTCCGTCTGGGGAATACATGTCCATTGATCATTCATCTAGCTGATAATCATTTCCAACACTACTGATAGTTTTCAAGGCAATTGGAATGATGTCATTTAATAGAACACAACTGTGTCTATCCATAGTAGTACACAACTACAATTCTGTAGTACACTGTCACACCAAGTAGCACATAGATACTTGATCAGTGGCATATAGTCACATTCAGTGGAACACATCCACCGCAGTAGTATACATCTAATTTTTGGAGACATACATATCATCTGATATCAACCTGCACATAAAACATTGTTGTGATATAAACTAAATCATTTGGGACATTCTTCCACTCACATATGTGAGATCTGGAAGAGCATCTACCCTCAGAAGGTAAAACATCAATTATGAGGTATTTGGACTATTCTTCTCAAGAAATAAAGAATAACTATCCTGATTTCTATGCCTAGACCATTCACCTATCTAGGCCATTCCTTCGGCACTAAACAAAGAGCAGCCTGGAGAGAATGAGTCTGCCCTAGGGAATGCCTGTCCCTGATTGCTGAACCTAGACCATTCACCTATCTAGGCCATTCCTACAACACTAAACAAAGTGAAACCTGGAGATAATGAATCTGCCCTAGGGAATGACTGTCTGGACCATTTCCTAAGGAAATGAATGTCCTGCACCAACCTCCAAAACTAACCATTCTTCGAAATTTCTCACAACTATGAGATTTGGAAGAATGACTATCCGGTGAGGCAGACTAATCTTCTTGACCACTATAGAGAGTGACCGTCAAGAAGAGAGACTATCCTAGACCATTCCCCCACACTGGAAACAAGGGGAATCACTGTCTATGGTACATCAGGAATCCATCAAACCATTTTCATTACAAAAATGATTGTTCGATCTGGACCATTTTTTGAACTGGAAAATGCTATCCGTCATAACTCTCAAACCACTTTCCGAACTGGAAAGGCACTGCTCATCTTGGACCATTTTTCAAACTGAAAAATGACTGTCCATAAATCAATAACACATCAGTGCTGCCTCCCAACCTGGGAGTCATCTCTTCCTTTTTCAATAAGGAAGCTGTGTCCATGGGCTCCAACTTGAGTACTCAAACTCTTTCATCTTGGATAGAGGCCTTACCAAAATATCTTCTTATATTCTCATCTTGTGGAGATATATATATAGATTGGAGAACCACTTCTCTTTTCTGGAATTCATCACGGAGAATGTAATGCTTGACCTCAAATGTACTTCGATCTTTCTGGAACACTGGTTTTTCTCTGAAGGCTTCATATATCTCTAATCAATATAGTATATCATTGTTGGATTCATCTTTTTTTTTTTGTTTCTTGCTAGCTCATAACATCGTGGCAAGGATCAAACTGGAACATATCCATGTGGCACTTCTTCTGCCATCATGAGAGTTTGTCATGGATTAGAAATCCATCATCCTAGACTTCTGAGTAACCATTCTGATTTTTATCATAGAATGTTTTCACCACGCTTCTGCTATGTATGAGAGGCTTTGCACCAAGTTGTTTGAATCCATACAAAATCTTCTGCCATCTGCATACAATGTTCTCTTTCTGGTATACCTCAAAGCCTTGAGGTTGCTCTACATACGCTCTTTGTTCAATTATTATGGAGAACAATCTTCATTCATCTGATGTCAACTCCAACACATGGATATTGCGGATGATATAAAGGCTCATGTAGAGGTATGTCTAGTTTACTGGAACAAGAAATCATCATAGTCTTCTCCCTCCATATGGGAGAACCTCTAATTCTGGATCTCACAATGCTTACATTCATGAGTCTTCTATACACTGTTCTTCATCTCAGCTTTCATTTCCTCTGCTTGATTGATTTTAGTGAGTTCAGATAAGGCTGGTAGTCTTGTGATTCTTGATACAATAACTGGTTGTTCTGGATTTTATTTCTCTCTTGGAATCCTCATGTTCTTCCTCATGTTTCTCTTTTGCTCTTGGGTCCATAGATTTTTATATAGATTCCATGCCCTGAAGATTCCAACTTCTTTGTTTCATCATAGGATCAACTTCTGGGTTTGGCACAGGGGAAAACCCAGGGTTCAACGCTCAAGAGCACACCAACAAAACCCTAACTACCGACTTTCGACAACACCTGTGAAGCAGATGAAGTCTCACCTGAGGTAGAGGCAGGGGTGGTTGCAGGAATAAAGTGTCTGCAACCTTAGCTGGGACACCGATACGTGATTATACCTTTTTACAGGGCACTTAGCATAGATCATTCATCGATATTTAACCCTTATGGTACTTCGCGGATCGTACAGAGCATCGTAGTGAATACTTAGACTTAAATATGATTTAGTACTTAGCCACAAAAATATAGATTAGATTCCACAGATCAAGCACTAATCATATTATATATCAGATCTAACATTCATTCACATCTCATAAGCATAGAGCATAACTATATCTACTTAATCACAACAAGCACTTAGCCAAAAAGGAGATAAACACATTCAGAGAAAAATACACACAGTTACCGTGGTTCACCCCCACCCTGGGGCTACATCCACAAAGTCTTCTTCTTTATATTATCTCGGTCAAGCGGTTACAACACAGAGCTTCAATGACCCTTACTTCACACAGGACAAACAATCTGCGCAACTCGCTAGATCCTTCTTCCTTGCACTTCAGCACAAAACTATGACAACTTTGCACTTAGATTTTTGATCCCTTTCAATCATGCATAGAGCACTTGCAATATACATCCGATCACACAGATTTGGCTACTAGCACTAAGCCTTTAGCTATATATCACATAGATGTAGTAATACTTGCACTAAGCAATCACATCTACTACTTCTTACATTGCCTAAGTATCTATTTATAGATTACAAAATGGGCCTAAGCATGGGTAAACCCATGGGCCGACATCCCTTTCCCTTTACATCAACCCCAAAACCCTAAAAGGTACCCAAAAATAGGTCTTGCTTACTTCGCGTTGCGCTCCATATTTGGCAAGCTGTCGCAGTCCCAAAATGGTCAATTATGACCAAGTATTCTTCAAAACTTGGTCAAGGGCCAACAAGCCCCCAACACTCACCTGTGACTCATCCCGAGTCACTCAGGTCTGATCAATTATTCCTCGAATGCCTCAAGCTTGGCTCGAGCTGCTTCGACCTGCTGCAGTGTGACAACCTCTTGCTCAGTAAAGTCCTGGATCACTGTGTCATTGAGCGGTCCTTCCAAGCACTGTTATACAGTGAGGACAACCTGTTTGAGTTCATCTTCCTGGCTTTCAAGTTTAGTGAAAAGTTGGCATGCACTTTCTTGGATTGGATGAAGTCATTGAGCGACTTCCATCACTCTACTTTGTAGTGTATGTACCTGTTGTTGGGTTGTGCATTGTTCTGCGAACCTATTCATTCTTTCAACTAGGGTCAAAGTATTTATCTGTGCCTGTAGCGTGTCTGCATGCTGCTTTTCTTCTTGGAGCTGTGCCTCCAATGTCTGCAATTCTAGATTCTCTGTGAGGGTTTCATAAGTCTGGGTGCTTCTAGCACTCAACTTCTTGCATTCCAAAGCAAAGGTTTTTAATTGGCCAACTGCACTTCGAGCAGTGGCCTCTCTTAGATCTCTTATTTCCTGAGGGGTCTTGGGCACGATGCGAAGCTCCAGATATGTGATGCGCTGTTGGAGTTTCTAGATTACGTCTTCCAGTTGGGTCACCTGCTGGAGGAGATGGTCTTCCATCTTCAACTCTATGACTATCATGGAGTGCAGTGCTTTGTGAATCCTTTCCTGAACTTCAAGTTGCTCTGACAGTAACTGTGCCTTTTACTCATCCCACTTCACTTTCAGGGCAAGATTTTCCTGGTCTGCCTCCTTCTGTTGTTCTAGAAGTTCTTTCTGTGCTTGTATCAAAGCCTGGGTGGCTTGTGCTGTGTCTTCTTGAGCTCGTTGAAGGCAAGCTTCGACTTGATCAATGATCTGGTGCAATTGAGTGGGCTCATACCCTATTCCTGATGGTCCGCTTATTAAGGGTACTGTAGACACTACTTGGCTGGACTGGAGTGCCTGCTGCACTTCTTTGAGTTTGCCTTTGATTCAATTGAAGAGATCCTCCTGCTTTGCTTCTTGCTTTTCAGTGAGCTCGAGTGAAACATCGTTCAGTGCGACAATTAGGAAGTCGAAGTCATCCGGGGTAAGGGTAGTTTTAAGTGTGGTCTAGGTGGCCTTAGATTGCTTTTTGGAGGAGGGATTTGGTGGTGTCATCTTTATTTTCATGGAGGGATCCTCGTCCTCTCTAGGTGGGGTAACCTCACCTCTATTTTGTTCAACTTCTATACCTCCTAGCTCGTCACCATCGCCTCCCTGTGCAAGTGAGATCGAAGTAGTCTTCACGGATGTGCTAGGGACATCTTCGAATTTGTCATCCTTCTTAGTCCTTCTCAGCCCAGGTGTATCCGACATAGCTTTAGGGCTTTCCTTGTCGGACATGTGTGTGGGGTCTGCTGCAACAAGGAGGTCTACCAACCATTCCTTGGTAATATCCTCCAAGTCATCCTCTGTCAGCTTGTAATAGGATTGGAGTTTCTGTTTATGCTCGTGACTGCGTGCTGTACTATAGGTGAAGTGATGATCCATGCTAAATTTCATCAAAGGTCTAAACCGATGAAGTACATTTGGGGTGATATGCGGTGTAGACTGAATTTCATTTTTCAGTTGGTTGAAGTAGGTGTGGAAGACAACATTGGACTGCCACTGTTTGTTCATGTCACTGAAGTACCACAATGTACAAAACTTCGTGGCCAGTGGTTTGAAAGGTTCGATCTCTGGGAAAGTGGCTCCCTCTGGCAGCTCCTAAGCAATGAAAGTGATGAGTATGAGTAACCAGCTGAAGTGGAACTCATACCCTTGGTCTTGCACTCCTCTGTAATCCATCTCTAACTGGTTTACAAGATACTGTGCCCAATTCATCTGTAGTCCCTCGATGCACTTCCCTACAAGGTCAACTACGAAGCCAGTCACCTGTGTTGGTCTGTTCTTATGAACTAATTTTCCCATGATCAACTGACATGCAAGGCGCACTGCGCCGCTTTGGATAGAGGCTACCTTGTAGCCTCACGTACCCTTCTCTACATCGCCATAAGTTTCCTTTATCTGCTGTACTAGTGCTCGGTCTGAGGTCTTGCCTGGGTAAAATTCCTGTGGGTCAGGGCCTTGCATGCTAAGGCCCATGATCCGATTTATGAGAGTCAGATCCACAGTGATATGGTGGTCCAACCATAAATATCCGTCATGGTAGCAAGACAACAACAACCTGACGCATGCGTTGACTTCCTGGTGTCTGTCGAAATGAGGTATCTTCATTACGTTGAGCAGTTTGGACTGCATGAGGTTCTGGGTCCAGGACTGTGGGGAAATCTTAGGATTTCTGCCTTTGGTCTTGGTTAAGTATTTATGCGGAGCTAACATGCTGTAGGTTTTGCGATCTCCAAGGTTAAAATCATTAAATTTTAGTGCTGCGAGCTTATCCTGGTCAACACATACTGTGCGCACCCCTTTTGAAAGATACACGGTGATCAAGGTGTACTCAAATTCCCTATGTACACTGTCGTGGTTAATATTTCCACTCAAAGGTGGGATGTAAACCAACAAAATGCGTGGGATAAGCTTGGCATTTGTAATATCATCTCTGTGCTTTGTTCTTGTCTCGGTTGTGGTTCTGGAAGGTCCTGCTCCGTGAGCAGTGGAGGGAGAATCTTGGACTCCTCCTGTCGAGGATGTTTGCACACCTACAAACATCCTTCTCTCTAACATTACTCTCTCAGCCATTAGGTTAATCAAAACTTCTTCAATGAATTTCTCAACAACGTTGAGCTTGTCCAACATACAAGATTGGGTCCACTAGCTCAGGTGTGAAAATGAATGATGATCAGTATGGGAATAAGGAAATGATTGTAGAGTGAAGTAATTTCAAGTTCTGGGCTCAAATTATCACTTAGAAAAAAGTATTCTTGGTGCGTTGTGCGACGGACTAAGTAGGGAAACTTAGCAATAAGCTACTTGCAATGGATATGGGGCCTGCATTAACTTCATTCTATTCATTCTGGTGCTTTCCAATGGTCTAGTGGGAACCCATAATTGTTTTTCGACCCGTTCGGGGCGGAAGTCGAGTGGGTATATCGGTCCAACGACTATATTTCTGCGCCATGGCAAAGTGCCAAATGTCGTTGTTCTGATATCTCAACGAAGCTCAATTCTTGTGATTTTTCCTTCTGCAAAGTTCCTTCTGGAGTCTTTTGTAACTTTTTGATTTTGGCCCTCTTCTTACTTAGCTTCCTAGCCTTTTTCCATGTGAGCTTAGTCTCGATCACCCTCTTTCCATTCTGAATCTTATCTTCTCTTGATGTAGTCGCTTCGTGCTACCTAAGATCTTTCCTCAGATCCAAGGGTAATACTCCTTCATCATATGGATTAGATATTTCGGTCTTCTGTGGTTCCTCTAACACTCTTATAGATTTGACATATAGGTCCCTGGTGTTTAACAACAAAGATCTGTTCTCTTGTTCCTCCATCAAGTAGGCAATCCTCCTAGTCATAAATTCCATGAGTTCTTGCTTCTTCTGTTCTAGGGATTCCTTTTCTTCTTTCCTTCGGATCTGGTCTTTTTCAATCCAGATATTTCCTAATAAAGTTGGGAATGGGGCACAGTCCTCAATAAATCTAATTAATTTTAACTCCTCCTCTGTCGAGGTTCTATGGGTACTCATAGCTATCTGGGTAATTCTGCCACATAGGGTTACCATTTTGCCTATAAATAATCTGATGGTTCCTAGTGAAGGGACTAGAGCAGGCCTTCCTAGGGTTTCCCAAGTTCTTTCTGTCATAATATTCATCGGTGTTCCCTCATCCAGGGCACATTCAATGTCAAAGTATCCTATTATGACTTCGATTTTCTCCTGTTCTTTGAAGACCTCTGAAAAATTGACATCCTTATGATCATCTAGGGTTTCTTTTATTTTCAGTAACATGATCTCTGATTCTTTCTGGGGTTCTTCCATAGTTTTAGTCTCTTGATTTCCTTCAGAATTTGCTTGTTCCATATTCATTTTTTCAAGTCTAGCAATCATTCTAGGGAAATCCAATACTTCATGGTCCATATCTTTACAACAGAGGCAACTAGGGTTTCGCCCAGGGCATTCGTTAGCAAGATGTCTTGGTCTTCTACAACTGTAACATAGGGTCAATCCTCTCTTTCTTTTTAAATGACCCGCAACTTCTTCTGTACTTCACACTAGGGTCATGGTGCCTAGCCTACAAAAATTTCTTTCTAGGATCCTGCATCCATTGGTTAGTCCAAAAATTATTTCTATGCATAGGTATAACATATCTATCATTATTCTTATCAAATCTATCAAATGTTCTTCCATCTAACAATGACCTAGTTTTCAGGCTAGGAAAAAATCTATCAAGCACACCTAAATTCATGCTTCAGAAACAAACATTTCCACTTATCTTACCTATATAGAGCACAAATCTTACATATCTTACCTCTTTTTGTAGATCTGACTTAGAAACTTCCACTTTAACCTTTATTAGAGCATAGAGCGTTCAAATCTGACTTCTTTTCTTCAGTATCCGCCTCTTTTCTTATAGATCTAACTTCTTTCCTTCATATCTGACCTTTATTTCTCGGCACAAAGCCTCGTAGGTCAAGTAGAATACTACACACTAGGGCAACATATCTACACACACAGATTATTTCACACAAAGTTTTTTCTTCTTTAGTTCCTAGCAATCATAGTTCCTGTCCCAGCAACGAAACCATTTGTTGGAACAGGGGCAGACCCAGGGTTCAACGCTCAAGAGCGCACCAACAAAACTCTAACTACCGAGCCTTTCGGCAACACCTGCGAAGCATATGAAGTCTCACCCGAGGTAGAGGCAGGGGTGGTTGCAGGACTCAAGTGTCTGCAACCTTATTTGGGACACCGATATGTGATTATACCTTTTACATGGCACTTAGCATAGATCATTCATCAATATTTAACCCTTATGGTACTTCACGGATGGTATAGAGAATCATAGTGAATACTTAGACTTAAAGACGATTCAGTACTTAGCCACAGAAATATAGATTAGATTCCACAGATCAAGCACTAAGCATATTATATATCATATCTAACATTCATTCACATCTCATAAGCACAGAGCATAGCTAGATCTACTTAATCACAACAAGAACTTAGCCAAAAAGGAGATAAACACATTCAGAGCACAATACACATAGTTACCGTGGTTCACCCCGACCCTGGGGCTATGTCCACAAAGTATTCTTCTTTATATTATCTCATTCAAGTGGTTACAACACAGAGCTTTAGTGACCCTTACTTCGCACAGGACAGACGATCTGCGCAGCTCACTAGATCCTTCTTCCTTGCACTTCAGCACAAAACTATGAAAATTTTGCACTTAGCTTTTTGATCCCTTTCAATCATGCATAGAGCACTTGCAATATATATCCGATCACATAGATCCGTCTACTAGAACTAATCCTTTAGCTATATATCACATAGATGTACTACTACTTGCACTAAGAAATCACATCTACTACTTCTTACATTGCCTAAGTATCTATTTATAGAATAAAAAATGTGCCTAAGCGTGGGTAAACCCATGGGCCGACATCCATTTCCCTTTACATCAACCCAAAAACCCTAAAAGGTACCCAAAAATAGGTCTTGATTTCTTTGCATTGCGCTCCATCTTTGGTAAGCTGTTGCAGTCCCAAAATGGTCAATTATGGCCAAGTATTCTTCAAAACTTGGTCAAGGGCCAACAGACTGGAAGTTGGTGCTTCCATCCAGTTGGTGCTAGAACAATTAGGGAATAGGTGCTTCCGTCTAGTGGGTGCTAGAGAAACTAGGGATTTGGTGCTTCCTTATAGTGGGTGCTAGAGAAACCAGAGAGTTGGTGCTTTCAACAAGTTGCAGCTTGCAAAACAGAGATGGTAGCCTCAAAATGAGTTGGTTCTCATAATAAGGATAATGTACATAAAATAAAGATTACTTATCATTTCAAGAAGAAGAGGTTTTTCCATTTATGGGTTTCCTCAAGAAATATCTGTCTCTGTATATTTTATGTGTGTGATTAATGTTGCATATTCTATTGCCTACCTTCCTGCATTATTGTGATTGTCACTGAATGCTCTAAAGAGTTTAAAATAAGTATAATTAATTAAGAACGATAACAACTGATTCACCCCCCCTCTCAGTTGTCCAACATATATTGATCTGGATTTTATGAGCAGAACGAAATGACTACAGATTATTACCAGATGCTTAACATAAAATAACAGAGATACAGTAAAACTGGTTTTCTATTCAATAAGGAAATAAGTTGAAACTGTAAAATGCAGCGGAAAACAAGCTTGCTGGAATGGTGGCAGCTTATCTCTGAGAAGAGATGTGATGACTGCGCTCATTCGCAAGAAGATGATTAAAATGAGGCTCTCAAGGGATTTTTACAATAAACAGGAGTTTCAAAAACCCTAAACATCGTAAAACCTAACCCTAGGAGATGAAGCGCCAAAAGTCATGTGGGCCCCGTTTGGGTAAGTCAGTACATTAACTTCCCGGGGTCGTAACATTTGCTTACGATCTCCATTTTAGGCGTATGATAGCCCATTGGAAAGATATATCCGAGGAATACAACAGTTTCAGCACAACATACCCCAAAAAACATCGTTTAGGGCCTCAAAATGACTCCAGAAGTTCAGGACCCGAAAAACTGCTAAAAATAGTAAATTATCAAAATTGCTAGAAAGTTGTTTTGAGCCAGCTGGAAAAGGTGGGTGGACACCGATATCCACCTGGATCAATCCTCCATCCCTAGGAAGCAATGGTCTCCATTGCGTTGAGTTCCTCGATCATATGAGGAAATTTCTGCTGAATTTGGTCCCGAGTGAGCCACTTGCCTTGGTGCAGGAGCTGCCTGCTTTGACGACTCGATAAAGCTGGATCCTTTGTTGTCAAGTGCCCTTGATCTGTGTGTCCACAATATGATCACTGGATTCCTGTTGTATGCAGTCGGGGTTGAGATCTATTGGTGTCAGCTGTTCTGCTACGTCTGAGGTGTCCAATAATGGTTGGAAATAAGGCCGAAGGAGGTCCACGTTGAACACTGGGTGCAGGACAAGGAAAGGAGGAATGTTGAGCACAAAAGAATTATCCCCCATAGCCTTGGTGATGTTTTATGACCCATATCGGAGTGGGCAAAGATTCCGATGGGGTCCTGTAAGGTGTTCTTTCTGCAAGTGTAACCAAACTTTGTCACCCACCTGAAACTTATGTGGAACCCGATGTTGATCATGGCACTGCTTGTACTTGTCATTAGACTTCTGTAGGATATCTTGAACCTGTTGGCGGATGTCCTGGATCCTCTCAATGAATCGGGTGGCTTTGTCAGCCTCAGTTGGAGCAGGAGAGGAGTCGGTCGAGGTGACTGCAAGGGGAAGTGCAACATCTATGGGACCCATGGTTGGAATCCCAACACCACCTGAAAGGGGTTGTGGCCAGTTGAGCTATGCAGGTCTCGGTTGTATCTATGCTGGACATAGGGAAGACTCTCATCCCATGTGCGAGGGTGCTTGGAATTATACATGCGCAGGATATGCATGATCATTCGATTTATGACCTCGGTTTTGTAAGTTTTAAACCTGCGAAGTAAAGCAATGCATATATATTCTTAAGCAATACAGAAATTAATCAATGGCTCATACAAAGAATACACAGAGATCTTTACCGGAAACCCTCAACCGGGAAAACCTTTCTTTTTCATTATATCGAATTTCACCATTCGCCATACAATATATACAATGTTTTTAGGTATTCCGTAGATACCAAAACCCTAATCCCTTAATCCAGGATTAATTTACAAATCAGCTAAAAATAGCAAAAACTGCCCTGGATCCGGGATCGTCAGACACAATCGTCGTATATGACGCACCCACACACACACACATGCAAAGAATATAACACATACCCAACATTCTCCCACTTGTTGTTTTCTTTGCATCCGGGGGTCCAGGGGATTATATAGTCAAAAATCTATGGCAGCAATGCCCATTGTTACTCTACACCAAGAGAACTTTTCTGTGCTCACAGACTTTGTCAATGAATCTGCAGCATTCTTCAAAGTGTCAACCTTTTCCAGCAACACCTTTTTTTCCTCAACCATGTCTCTCACAAAGTGAT
>ML845096.1:29347-43304 GCA_009831015.1 Picea engelmannii
ATAGCCCATTGAAAGATCTATCCGAGGACTACAATAGTTTCATGATTGCAACATACCCCAAAAAACGTCATTTAGGGCCTCAAAACGACTCCAGAAGTTCAGGACCCGAAAACTGCTAAAAATAGTAAATTATCAAAATTGCTAGAAAGCTCTTTTGAGCCAGCTAAAAAAGGTGGGTGGCCACCAATATCCACCTGGATCATATATTTTCGATCCATTTTCGAGGCACGGTTTCATAAATTGGACCCCTTAATCGAAATGTTGGTTTGCTTCAAACTGAGCGAAACAATAGTTCTTGAAATCAATGAGTAAAGAAACTTCTGAGGCATGGCACCTAAGAGTGAGGGGTGATCTAGCTCAAATCCTATCCCAGGAATCCATCGGAGTTGACGGTTCCTCAATCCGAGTCTCTCTTTTCGTTTTATGCCCAGTTGCAATTCTCATCCCAAACCATTTCGGGGACTCTTGGCCAATTACTCCTCGGGGCATAAAAGCCTAATTGGGAAACATTTTTGAGTTCCATGAGATGCTGCATGCTTTTTTAGGCATGGAATAGGTGACCACATTTTCCATCCTCTCCCGAGGCATGGTTTCGTAAATTGTACCCCTAAATCCAAATGTTGCATTGCTTCTTATTGAGAAAAGCACTAGTTATCAAAATTGATGAAAAAAACAACTTTTGAGGGGTTGGAACTTGGAGTGAGGGGTGATCTAGCTAAAACCCTATGCCAGGAATCCAACACAGAAGACAGTTCCTCAATCTGAGTCTCAGTTTTCATTTTATGCCCAGTTGCAAGTTGCATCCCAAACCATTTCGAGGACTCTTGGCCAATTCCTCCTCGGGGCATAAAATCCTAACAGAGCATCATTTTTGAGTTCCATAAGATTCTGCATGCTTGTTTAGGCATGGACTAGGTGACCGCATTTTCCATTCTCTCCCAAGGCATGGTTTCATAAATTGGACCCCTAAATCCAAATGTTTCATTTCTTCTTATTGAGAAAAGCAATAGTTATCGAAATCGATGAAAAAAATAACTTCTGAGGGGTTGGAACTGGGCGTGAGGGGTGCTCTAGCTAAAATCCTATGCCAGGAATCCAACAAAGATGACGCTTCCTCAATCCGAGTCTCGGTTTTCATTTTATGCCTAGTTGCAAGTCACATCCCAAACCATTTCCAGGAATCTTGGCCAATTCCTCCTTTGGGCATAAAACCTAAACCTATGTAGGTCATCATCATATTTTTTCTTATAGTTTCCTATGTAAACCTATTATTTCAACCTCCTTTGTTGGTTCCTCATGGAAAAATTTCATAATTTTGTCATTGATGAGAGAAACCAATCTTATGGCCCCGATTAATTGTCACTCATGTTCTTCAATATCATACTTGATTCACATAACCTCATTAAGCATAGATGAAGGATAATTTCCTTTCACTTTGATTTAGCACGAATAATTTGATTATAATTGAACCCATGGTTAGTGTTAGTTGCAATATATCCTTAATTTCGTACTATAGTTGAAGACAAAGAGAGATAAATGCTATCATGAAGTTCTATATCATCACATGCCATACCATTTTTATCTTGAAAAGTTCCATGCACATGTTCACATTCTCCATTTTATATTTCAATATTGGGATAATTAGTATCCCATTCATTATTGTAAATTCCCAAGGGTTTTCCACACATCTTACAAACCACTACTAAAATGGAGGGAACCCAACACCATCAATGAAGAAAGCAAAATAAATGACAATGAGAGAGTTTTGACCATATGTCAATTAATTTGTCCCTTTAAAAAAACTTCATTGATGTGTAAGGGAGCAATGTGTCTATGAGAAAAGACCCAGTTTATCCCCCACATATATTCAATAAGGTGTGTGGGATAAACACACCCTCAAAACAAAAAAAAAATCACAAGAAGTGACCTAAAACCCTAGTATCATGCTTAGAGATTAATGTAAAGGCTTTTGAGCCAACACCTTAGGCCTACGATCCAATACCGAGATAAAGGGAACCCAACACCATTCATGACATCAAAAAAATAAACTGCAATGAGAGAGTTGTGATAAAATGTCACCTAAGCTACAATAAGTAATAAAATAATGAAACTTTTGTGGATAATAAAAGAGAGCATGAGATTTCATCATCTTCTCCAACTAACGCCATGCCTCCACTTGGAAATTCTAGGCATTTCCATACAAAAAGCAGAGAACCGAGTAGCAACAAAAACCACCATGAATATAGTGCAAAACTTGTAACTAAACCTTCAATGGAAATATTAGGAAAGGAACCCACTATCACAACAATTATTATGGTTTGTGAAGCCCCACGATATTAATTAGATGTGTTTAAGATGACCTCCCATACCCATAACACAATGTTAAAAGTCATCTCCAAGAAAAATATCAAATTATGATTTTTTTCTTCATAATCATGGTAGTAAATGTCATATAGAGGATCCTCATATAACTCTCCATTGACAATGATTTGACAAATACTCCCCTTATTAGGGTTCTATACAATTGTATTATTTCAATCCTTAAAGATTATGCTCACCACCCCCATCAATATCTCTTTTGTGTTGCACAAAACTATAATAGTCAAGATCTTGATCCTCCTGGACTAGAGAAAATTTATCCATAACAATCAAGGGATGTGCTCCATAATTGGAGTTAGCATGTGAGACCTTGAAATGCCTTGCATACCATTTCTTTCTCTCACCCTCAATACAAGAAAATGTAAACCAATGATTCAAATAAATACGACTTTCCAACACCATGCTATACCAGATCTATTGAAGCCAGGAAATCAAACTTTTTTGACCTTGGTAACAATGCCAATTGCTAGCTCCCAAAATTGCACTTTGAAATATGAAGTCCCACATAACAATCAAGGAAAGCTCGATTATAGTCAAGAGTTATCACTACCACCAAATTTTCTCAAACCACATACTACTAATATGCCGAAGGGATCATCTACTAATATTCCAAGGGGATCCACAAGGGTAACATTGTTTCTTCATTCATCCCACACTAAAACCACATACTACTAATATGCCAAAGGGATCTTAGCAAGTGGATCCATTGCCCTCACTAGTTCCTCCATCATTTCTACATATTGCATATGAGACATAGCATGTTAGTATCTCATMTTCAGTAACTTTTGTATAGGACACTGGTTGTTCTTTTAATTAAACTCCAATCCAACTTATATTCCATTAATTTAAAATAAATKATATGTCACACAATGACATAATGTTTACTCTAGAACCAACCCAAATGGGAAAAACAAATTTCAATGGCTACTCAATTCTCATTTTGAGAATCTTTGGTTACAATGTAACTCATGGATCTTTGTGCATACTTTCCTCTTTGGCCAAAATACCCTTTGAGAGTCATGTCAAAAGGACGAATAAGAGATATTGGGGGTAATGGGAAGGCCAAGAGACCGACCTTTTAGATCCCATTGCTCTCTCTCTTTTTTTCTCATATTTTCATTTTTCTATTTTATTTTGTTTTACTTTTTTTTCTTTGTCTCATTTAATTTATTAAATCCTGCATTGTCCTTTATTATATAAACTTCATTAGTTTTTAAATTACACTTATACGTATTGATTCTTACAATCATTCCTCTGTTCAGATTCATTTCAAATTAGGCCTCCCCATTGAGAGTGTTTTTGTTCTCCAAAATATTAGAGGACCAATCTAGAACAATGTGTCATCTTTATGTTTCTCTTGATCATGGATCTAACTATGAATGTTGGATTTTGTTACTGACTCGAGTTCTTGCTATGGATTTATCTCTAGTTGCTAGCTATGCTATCATGTAGGAATTCCGCAAGAGGATGTTTGAATGACCTTCTTCTACTAGGACCAATTGGTTCCTAGCATGGAAACAATTTTCTTATGTTGCACATGCTTACCAACACTCTATCAATGCAACAACTTCACTTGGATGACCTCTTTAGTGTGCAATCATAGCACCTTATATAATTGGCTCAAAAATCAAATTTTATTTTTTTTGCTCAAAAATCAAATTTTAATTTTTCTTTTAAATAAATTGTTGTCGTTGCAATTGCGATGACCCCATAAAAATCTTGCGACGAACTTGCTATGAAAAGAATGAAAAGTTGTATAGAAATTTCGTCGCAATATACCATGTTTTTGTCGCTCTTGTGATGACCCCTTCGAAAGTTGATTCGTCACAAACTTTGTTACGTTTGTCGATCTTGTGACAATATTCCTATTTTTAGGTGTGCAAAGATCTCCCTTTATTGTCTCTCTTGCGACGATAACTATACATTGTCTCATTTGCGATGATTTTCATTGCTAGTCGCGCTTGCGACGATTTCCCTACTTTGTCGCTCTTTCGACGATTTCCCTACTTAGTCGTTTCAGCGACAATATTTCTTCTTTGTTGCAATTGTGAAAACCCCCTAGTGTCGTCGCTATTGAGAAGTTAAGTTGGGTTCGTCGCACGTGCCATTTCACGAGAAGAAATGTTTGGGAGACCCAATATTTGTCACAATATCCACGACATAATGTCACAAGAGCGTTGAAATAACCGTTGCAAAATTGCCCAAATTTGCTAGTGTGTTACATAATTTGCAGTAGATTTCATTTAATCATACAATGTTTCAGAAATAAATTTTTTCGAAGGACCGTGCAGAAGGTTCTTGAAGTCATTAAATACGTGGATAAATATGTTGTTATTTGAAAAACACGTGATGATTATGAATTCCAATGACTAAAGGGGCTTCATGCACATAGGGGGAACCAAAATATGACAGGGGAATCGTCTGAGAGAAGGAAGCAATGAATGAAGAAGGAAGAGACTGTTGATGCAAGAAGGAAACATACCTGAGGAAGAGTACAATTTCAGATAATTGTGCGGAGGCAGAAGGTATAAGAGGCAAAATACTGGGACTGGGAGAGAAGAGCAACAAAATGAGCCAAAAGAAAGTGAACCTTGCACACAAGTCCGAATCATGGAGATACCATATGTAGGAGGAAAAGAAGAAGAGTCACAATCCAGTATAGTAATAAAGGAACTCGTAAGTCCTACTTAGACAGGATCCTATGTTGAATCCATGACCCCATGTGCATCACCACAGTTAGAGATAACATTTGAAGACTTGTCAAAAGCTATCATAGTTAGTCAAGGAGTACAAAATAGTAGTAGTCAAAATAGTGGGAGTAGTACGCAAAGTCAAAATCAGAGTCCACCAACATCACCGAGAGGAGGGAAGACAAAAAACAACACATCAGGAATAGATAATACACTTAGAATTCCTGAATTCAAGGGGGTAGGATCAGAGGATCTAGAAAAATATTTGTTTTTCTACGAACCAGTTTGGGACACTAAAAACATACAAGATGATGTTGTAAAAATTGCATAGTTAGCAACGACATTTATAGGTCGTGCGCTGGTATGGTATATGAAGCTATAGAGAATTACGCCTACGGGATAGTCTAGGACCTTGACATAGATAAAGCAAGCGCTATTAAAGGAGTTCAAAAATCCAAATTCAGAGTCACAATATATCATTGAACTAAAAGATATCAAATAGGTACAAACATAGTCTCTATGGGATTTTTATCAATGCTTTAAGGATGTAATGGGGTGATTGACGTTCCAAATTTTGGATCAACAACATCAAGAGTGGTTTATTTCTAGACTTATACCACACATTCGAAGACCCCTGATACAACAAAAGGTTACGTTACAACCATAGGCGATAGAGATTGCAATGAAACTAGAAGCATTGTCGGTAGGAGACACAGGAGGAATGACACAGGGTCATATGTAGTTGGATGCATTAACAATCCAGTTGGCCAAGCCTAACAAGGGAAGGGAAAAATGAGAACACGTTTGGTATATGAAGTGCAGGATGAAAGGTCATCACAAGGATAAATGCCCAACATTCACACAATATTTGGCAGTTGGAGTGTCGAATCCATGAACCAGAGGAGGATACTATGAGATCTGTAAGAAATGGGGCCATCATCCCACTTAGTGTCCATTACTCCAGAAATATCAGAGTACTCCAAAGAATTTATTTTTCAATGTTTGCAAGTCGGTAGGGCTTGAAGAGAAGGACTGTCACATGTTCGACTTACTAAGAGAGCACACATCGAATATGTATGAGATCTAGGAAGAGAATACCGACGCAGATGGGAATAACGTGTAGTATAACAGTGAGAGAGGTTTTAATAAGGGGAACACATAAAATTTTGGTAGAGGCCGAGGTAGAGGGAATTTCGGTAGAGGAGGTCGAGGAACGATTATTTGTTATAACTGAATCAACCTGGACACTTGGCTTGAGATATCCAGAACCCGTGTACCACGTGAACATATTTCAAAGCACTGGATCATGCAATGGAGGACTGTCCCCAACTAGTAGAAACATGACAGGCTAGAGGCAACACAAACCAAAATCAACATCAAAATCTAAATATGCAGATGATATTAGTCGAAAGACGCAGTGAAAGACAAAAAATCAGAGTTGTTACTCGTGGAGGAGCTCATACATGCGTGGATATGACAACTCAAGGAAACTGTTGGCCCTTGACCAAGTTTTGAGGGAACATTGGTCGGGTTTGACCACTTTTGGACTTCGACAGGCTAGTCGAAGATGGAGCACCCAAGTGGAGCTGAGATCGCGAGATCTCACTTATTTTGTGGACCCAACAAAGGGTTCATTAGGGATTTTGTATTAGGGTTTTGGGATGTTGGCCCATGGGTTTACCCATGATTAGGCCTTTTTGTAAGGGATGTAAAAGTATATATAGGAAGGAATGTAATGTAGAGGAGGTGAAGTGTGCTTAGTGAAAGTAATGTAGTGATGGGCTAAGTGCAAGAGACAAGTGACGTGTACGTAGATAAGTGCAAGTGGCTCTGATTTTCTTTGTGCAACAGACTGTATATGTAATGCTCTGTGCGAGTTGGCTCTGTGCCTTGATCTGATTTTGGGAAAGTGGATCTGGTGCTTAGTGCATAGATCACCTGTCCAATGCAAATCTTGGCTTTGTGGCTTAGTGCACAGGAGCAGATGAATGTAAGAGATTGAAGTAGAATAAAAGAAGAAGAAGCAATTGGTTGAAGTAGAATAAATCTTGTGTTGATGAGTTGCTTTGTGCTATAATATTTATGCTTTAAATATGTTTAGTGCATTGAATGTTATGAACCTATGGATTCTTAGTGCTTTATTGGTGAATTCTATATCTAATTCAATACTATGTGCTAGATGATTAGAGTGCTTAATCTTTAGTATTACTGCGCCGAACTATACTTAGGGTTTGATCTGCGATGTAAATAAGGATAATATATTAATGAATTTTTTTCCTAATTACTCCGCAAAGTGTTGTAATCACAGATATGTGTCCCATATTGGTTATAGACACCTGAGTCCTGTAACCTCCCCTGCCTCTACCTCGGGTGAGACTTCACCTGCTTTGCAGGTGTTGCCGAAAGGGTCGATATTTATGGTTTTGTTGGTGCGCTATTGAAGCGTTGAACCTTGGGTCTACCCCTATGCCAACACATGGTTCCATTCCCGTGACCTGAAAATGTGATTGTTGGGAAATGAAGTAAAAGAAAAGAGAATCTATGTGCATTAATCTGCTGCTATAGTGCGTAGTATTCTACCTGAATTACGAAGCTCTGTGCTAAGAAAGAAACCTGATCTGAAGAGGTAAGATCTTGAAAGAGGTAAATCTTTGTACCTTGATAAGAATAAGATAAGTGAAAATTTTTGTTTCGAAAGAATGGATCTAGGTATGTTTGATAGATTCTGTCCTAGTCTGAAAGCTATGGTATAGTTAGAAGAAAGAGTTGATCTCAATAAAGTTGATAGAACTAGAGAAAGATATGTTATTCCTATGCATAGAAAGAATTTTTGGACTCATAAGTGGATGCAGGAACATAGAAAGAATTTTTGCATATTGCAGGTCCAAGACTGTGATCCTAGTGCGTAGTACAAGAAAAGTTGGGGAACTTATAAGAGAAAGAGAGGATTGACACTATGTTATAACTGTAGAAGACCGATACATCTTGCTAAGAATGCCCTGGTGGAGGCCATATTTGTCTTTGTTGTAAAATTTTTGGTCATGAGGTTGAGGATTGTCCAAGGATGATTGCTAAAGTAGAACAAATGAACATGAGACAAGAGAACTATGAATGAAGTCCAGAGAAAAAGAGCATGATAGAGAATCATAAAGAGAAAGAATCAGAGACTATGTTATTACAGCTTAAAGAAGCAATGAATGATCACAAATATGTCAGTTTACCAGAGATCATGAAAGAAAAATAATGCATAGATACACGAATAGGAGACTTCGACATAGAATGTACCTTGGATGAGGAAACACAAGTGAATATTATGCCAGAAAGCACTTGGGTTGGGAAATCCTACCGTGGTACCTTCATTAGGAAGAATAGGTTTATTTAAAGGAAAGATGATAACCTTGTGTGGACGAATTACTAATGTAACTGTTATCATCCACGAAACATTGACATAACAAGAATTTGAAGTTATTAGGTTTGTTGAGAACAACGCCCCTTTCCCACTTTTTTTAGGAAAGACTTGGATCAAGAAGGATCATATCAAAAGGAAAGTAGAGGAAGAAACTACATAAAAGAAAAAGTAAGAACTAATGGACTTCATAGCTAGAAAATTAGATTGTTTGATAGAAGAACGAGAGGATAAGTTGAAGCAACAGAAGGAAAGAGAATTAACTGTCAGAGCACAAGAAGGTTTGAAGGAACTATCCATGTAAGAAGAAATTATATCCACCCAGGAATCAGTAAGGGAAGGGATATTAACTTCGAACCCTTTGAGAGTACATCAGCAACGCGAAGTCACTATGTTAGGAGAAAATAAGAATAAGAATGATAAGAGAAATCCAAAAACAGTTAGAGAGACTCAGATCACAGGAAAGAAGGCAAGGAGGCTCAGTAAGAAGAAAGCCAAGTCAGAAAATCTATAAGAAGTTATAGAGAAGACTTCACAGGAGGCAGGTTTGCAGAATTTGAGCCTCGCCGAAACATCAGAACCATGTAGAATGGGACTTCGCCTTGACAAAGCTATATGACCGTTGGAGGTGCCCTGACCATTAGAAGGAAGCTCCGAACGACTAAGGAAGCACAACTATGGGTGAATAGACTGCGTTTGGGACATTGAGATTGCTCGATAATGGACAGATTCACATTGATGTAAGCAGTCATGTACGATGGAAGAATATGTTACGACGCTCGCTTATTTAACCCGTCCGACGCTGCGCTGGGACCACTTTTTTCCATTTGTGATTAATGTTTCTAACATAGATCTGATTGTGAAGAGTCTAGTTGATATTTCAAAATGTAGACATTGCCACTCATTTTCTTACCCCATCTATCCATTCACCTACCTCGACCTATCCATTTAAAAGAAAGAATGTCAGACTCGCAGGATGAGTTAGAGAAGTCCATTGGGGAGGTTGTTAGGAAGTATATGGATGATAGAAGTATGTCTAAAGGTGTTCAGGCATCGTCGACCAGAAGATTGCATGCATCCCCTTCGACCACATGATTCTCTATCCATGCTAACCCCATGACTGAGAAGCTAAGTAAGAATCACGAGGGTCTAGCTAACGCGAAGCAGATACAATCGATCTTGCCTGATTACATCCCGCCTTTGGCTGGCACGATCAACCATGATAAAATTCCACAGGACTTCAAGTATACATTTATCACTGTGTACATCCTAAAGGGGATACACGTAGTTGAAATCTAGTTGGGCCAGACCCCATCCTTAAAGAACAATGATTTCAACCTTGGATACATAAAGAACTACATGATGCTTGCACCACATAGATACCTAATGAAGACGACTGGGAAGAAGGCTCACATAGTCTCCCAACCTTGGATAAAAGAGCTCATTCAGTCCATGATATTGAATGTCATGAAGATCCCTCATTTTGGCCGACATTAGGAGGTTAACGCTTGCGTTAAAATCCCCTTGTCGTGCTATCATGGAGGAGACCTATGGCTCGACAGGCGCATTACTGTGGATCCCATGCTAATCCACCTGATCACAGGGCTGGGCATGCAAGGACCCGACCCTTAGTAGTTCTACCCAGGGAAGGCTTTAGACCGCTTCTTGGCACAATGCATTAAGGAAATCTATGACAAAGTTGAGAAGGGGAAGCGAGGCTACAAGGTAGATTCTATCTAGGATGGAACAATGCACTTAACTTTCCAACTTATAGCTAGCAATATTGTTAGAAATAATCTCCCCACACAGGTCACCGGGTTCATGGTGGACCTCGTAGGGAAATGCGTGGAGGGGATTCAAATGAACTGGGTGAGAGACCTCATCAATGAGATCGAGAAAGACTGTCACAAAGCGTAGGATCAATGGTACGAGTTCCATTTCAGTTGGTTGCTATTTTTGATCCCATTTGTTACTTGGAAAATTTCATAAGGAGGTACCTTCCTGAAGATTGAATCATCGGAGCCATTGGCCACGAGGTTATCCACCTTATGGTACACAAATGAAATGTCCAAGCAGTGGCAGTCGAAAGCAGTGTTCCACGCCTACTATCAACAATTGAAGGTTTCCATTGAATCATTCCCTTGCATGACACCGTGAACCTTGCACCAGTACAGACCATTAGCTAAGTTCTACGCAGATCAACATTTTATATATATCACTACATGCAACGAGGAATTGAAATCCTATTACAAGATGACCAACGAAGATATGGAGGAGATCAAAAAGGATTGGCTACAATATTTCCTCGTATTGATTGATGAGGCAAAACTATTTGACCCTGATATCATAGGAAGCCCCTTGATCACTTGGTTCAAGCACGTTGGATAGACAAGTGCGAAGAAGAAGAAGAAAAAGGAGGAAGTCCAGGATGTACAGACTGATGAGGAAGACAATGCCTTAGAAGAAAGTGTACCTAGTTCACCCGCAGGAGGAGGAGGAGACGAAGTAAATCAAGAAGAAGGAGAAAAAAAAGGAGAAGGAGAAACTACACCACTGAAGGATCGCCCTACTGAGGCAAAAGTATCGAAGAAGAGGAAGGTTTCTCTACAGAAACCCTCGACTAGAAAGAAAACCTGCACTAGTAATCCCCAGATGGAGGCCACACTCAGGGACGATGAAATTGGTCTAGTCTATGGAGAAATGGAGGATGCGTCTAAGGACCTTTTACAAAAATATGGTATGAAGCAAGAAAATATGTATGTAAGAGTTGAGAAGGAGATGAAGGAAATACAACGAGCCATTCAAGTTAACCGCGCAGTCTCTACTGCGACTTCCTCATCGAAGATTGTAGAAATGGGGGATGAGCCCGCCCAACTTCGAAGACTTATAGATGCAACATAGGCTTGGATTAAGAAATTTCAAGAAGAAAAGGAACAGGCTACGAAAGCCTTGAAGAAAGAGAAGGAAGATATCTTGGAGCAACTATGAGTTGCGCGGTAATGTGTGACCACTTATGGAAATGAGAAGGATGAGTTCTGGGTGATGCTCGAGGAAGACAAGGGGAAGATACAAAGGGAAAAGGACCATCTGCTCGTAGAGCAAACTGTAGTCAAAGAAGTGGTGAGAAAATCACTTCACTTTGTGCCAGGCTTGGCACAGAAGGAACATGTGACAGTCGAAGTTCAAGTGATGAAGCTCGCTGAGGCCATTCAACAACTTCAAGCAAGGGTAATGGAGTTGGAGATCCAAGCAGTACCAAGCAATCGGTAGGAAGTGCGCTACTAAAGGGAAGAATTTGCTAAGAGCGTGGTAGGAAGGATCAGGTCCATCACCTCAGAATGCAAGCAGTTAAGCAACAAAAGTGTGAAGAATTATGAACACCTCATGAAAGATCCAAAGATTAGGAAGTTGGAAGCACAACTACAGGAGGCACAATAAAATGCACTGACAATTCAAGCACAGATGAAGTCTCTCACTGCGGTCAAGAGAATGAAGATATTACAAGAACAACGTGTGACCCAACAACATATTACTGCCATCCAAGGCAGAGTTATGGAGGTCACACAGAGGCTACACCTGGTGTAGGATGAAGCCTGTACAGTGTTTTAAGAGATCGAAGGACAAGGCTCGTAGCTGGACCAAGTGGTTGCAACAGTGGAAAAAAACCTAGAAGGGCCTGTTACCGAGAAAGTAATCGAGGAGATCACTGAACACGAGGCTAAGGCGAAGAAACAGGTTGAGGAAGCTCAAGCTAATCTCAAGGCCTTCAAAGCTGTGTTGCCCAGATCTGAGTGACTCAGGATGAGTCACAAGTGAGTGGTTAGGGCCTGTTGGATCTCAAACAAGTTTCGAGGGAACATTGGTTGGGTTTGACCAGTTTTGGACTTCGACAGGCTGGTCGAAGAGGGAGTGCCCAGGCGGAGCTAAGATCACGGGATCTCACTTATATTGTGGAACGAGCAAAGGGTTCATTAGGGTTTTTTTATTAGGTTTTTGGGATGTGTTGGCCCTTGACCAAGTTTTGGAGAACCTTGGTCATGTTTGACAAGTTTTGGGACTTCGACATGATGGTCGAAGGTGAAGCGCCAGGCAAAGCAGAGATCTCGGGATATCGACCCCTTTTTAGGGAAATTTCAAGTTAAAGGTTTATGTAATGGGTATGGGCTGTCGGACCATAGGTTTACCTATGTTTAGGCCCATTTTTTAATGTATAAATAGAAAGCTAGGAGATGTAAGTAGAGAGACCTAGTAGAATCGTCTTAGTGCAGAGCTAGAGTCTTTGTGCATACTATGTGTGAAGACTTGTAGAGCTAAATGCAAGTGATTGTAAGAAGCTTGTACATAGACTGTGTAAGAAGTCTTTGTGCTGTGACCTAACTCAGGGAAGGAGGATCTGGCAAGGTGCGTGTAGATCTCATGTCCTATGTGGAGTGGGGTTTTTGGGCTTTGTGCATGTAAGAAGATTGACAAAAGATAATAAAGAAGAGAAGAGAAGAGTTGGTGGACATAGCCCCATGCTGGGGTGAACCACATATATCTTGTGTTATAGTTTCTTTGTGCATTATGGTTGTTATATTGTTCATATGATTTAAGCTTAGTGTAGTAATGAATGTTTGGATGAATCTAGTATGATATATTAAGTGCTTAGTGATGTGAATGAATGATAGATATGATCTCTTTCCATATGCTAAGTGCTTAGATGTGTTAGATCTGGTTGAATACTGCACTGATCTGTAATTGGGGTTTGAATATGCGATGTGAGTAAGGGTTAAATGTTGATGAATGTTAACTGCTAAGTTCTTTGTTAGAGTGGTGTAATCACAGATCTATGTCCCAGCTAGGTTGCATACATTTGAGTCCTGCAACCACCGCTGCCTCTACCTCGGGTGAGACTTCATCTGCTTCACAGGTGTTGCTGAAAAGGCCGATAGTTAGGGTTTTGTTGGTGTGCTACTGAAGCATTAAACCCTGGTTCTTCCCCTGTGCCAACCAATGGTTCAATTGCTTGGACTGAAACTGTGATTGTTGAGAACTGAAGAAAAGAGAAAGATTTGTGTGTAGATTTTCTACTTTAGTGTGCAGTATTCTACTTGAATTGCGAATCTCTGTGCTAAGAAGAGAAGTCTGATATGAAGAAAAGAGGTAAGATCTTGAAGCTTTGTGTTATGAGAAAGGTAATATAAGTGAAAATATTTATTTCAAAACAATGGATCTAGGTATGTTTAATAGATTTGGTCCTAGTCTGAAAACTAGCATACAACTAGAAGAAAGAAGATTTGATATGAATAGATCTGATAGAAATAATGAAAGATATGTTATTCCTATGCATAGAAAGAATGTTTGGACTAACAAATGGATGCAGGATCCTAGAACGATTTTTTTGTAGGTTAGTTACTACAATCCCAGTGCACAGTACAAGAATGGTTGGGGATCGTTCAAGCGAAAGAGATGATTAAATATTTTCTATAGTTGTAGAAGACTG
>ML845097.1:0-17609 GCA_009831015.1 Picea engelmannii
TAATTTCATTAATAAGAGTCCAAAATATACGCAACAAATCTATTGATGTTTAAAAACCTAATATTATAATTTTTACATGAAAAATAGTTTAAAAATAAACAAAACCATTGCAAAGAAAAAATATGTATAAAATTACCTTGAATATTTTATTCGAACCTTGTACCAGTATCTCTACTCATGCTTTTCATTCGTAGATTATACACAATTTTCTTTCTACATTTTTCAAGTGGAAATTTGGAATAATCGCATACACTCTTAAGTTTAGAAAATCTCTTCTCAATGTTACAAGTTCTAACTTCTCCTTCTAACCTTACGCTTCAGAAATTAATAAAGTGCAGACAGTTGTATTACCTAAATCGGATGAATGCGCGGATACAAAAATAGAAAAGGGCGCACATATTTACACGCTCAAGCAACAGGAGCTCAAAAAGGGCCTACGCACAAGTGAGGTATTCCCTCATAAATGGGAGTGCCCATGTAGAATCGCCCTAGGGATTCACTCAAGATTTTTCTCAGGATAAAACTCAACCTTAACCAAAGGGTAATGGCAAGGAGAACACCCTAGTGACCTGACCGCTACCTCAGAAAAACTACAGGAACTAAGATGGTGGTGTAGAAGAAATAAAAGTTTAAAAGAAGGAAATAAGAATCACCCATGCACAATCAGGGTTAATGCAAGATGAAGGGCCATTTCATCATCAGATTACCCAATCAAATTTCCAGAAACATTCCCAATACACCCTTAGAAAAATGAATTTTCCAAAAGGGAGTTTCTTCAGTAACAGACTTACAAGGAAGTATGCCAGAACAAAATTTTACAATGAAAATACCAGTGATGAAATGGGTTAGAACAAATTTGCCATTCACCCATCAATGAACGAAATCAATTTTTCTTTATCTATTTAAAAACAGAGGTAAATAACTTCATTTGCAGAGGTAAGTGACAGCAGTAAAAAAAAAATTATTATCTGGAAAACAACGGAGGCAAGTAACTTATTTAATAGAGGCATTATTGCCTATTCTGATTATAAACTACAATAAGTAAATTTTAAAGAAAAAAATTTCATTTCATAAAGTTCATTACAAATTTTTAAATGAAAACTTCATTACATAAATTTCACTGCACAAATTTTGAACTTAATGTGCACAACAGTGAAATCGGACCCTTAAGGCGTTACATACATGTAGAATCAATCAAAATTTGGCATACAATCTTCAGGAATTGAAACAAACATGAGTATTTAGTTTTTTAAAAATCCATCATTCAAGCGGCAAGGGGAGTCATACATCCAGACTGTTAGGGGTAAGTGAATACTACTATGGTGTTCACTCAACCCATTGATTCAAATATATATTAATTCAAACTAAAAAAATTTAAACATAAAAGTCCAGAAATCGATTCAGACATACAAAGTTTCAGTCCCAAAGATCTAGATCTATAATTTCCGCCATAAGAATTTTCAGACACAAAATTTTCAGGAGACTGTTCGGACATAAATATTTAGTCGAAATCGAGCAGGTTAGAGGGACGGGTTTCCTGCACAATAAAACCAACTACAACCACAATAATACACATACAAGTCTAAATTATACATCCTACACAATCTATCATTCAACCGAAGGGGCGTACCTTTTCCTATTCACCTGCTTTGAGTGTCGTCCGTGCGCTCTACGCCGCTCCCACTCGCCGATCATCGAGACTACACCATTACCTCCCAGCCAATCGCTAGGGGTACTCTACTTCCCCCTTAGCGCCTGAGCCACAAAGGGGCCACACACTATCCAGATGGTACATCCAACTCCTAGGTCGCCACACAAGGCTGAGCTACCACTCCTATCCAAGCTAGAAAATCCCAACTCCCCACAAGTAATCAGTCAAGTCGCAAAACCGATAGCACAATGTTACGCTAACAACTGATCCCATTCTTCCTTCTCCTCTCTCTCTTTTATAGAATTTTAGAACTTTCAAACTTTCCCTAAATTTCATTTACTTTAAGTTTTAATAAAATCTTCTAAAAATTCACTTTCGTACAAGTGTCATTCATCCCCCACGTTTCTCCATTAACTATTTTCTTTAATTTATTAAATTGTCTTATTTCCCTCACCCACCTAGAGTTACTCCTAGGTGCCCCTAGATTCCCTTACAGGTTTGAAATACTTTCCCTAAAATGATGTTGCTAATTTAGTTCAATTTAGAAGGTTCTTTATTGCAGATTCTTTACTAAGTTGATCCTCACTTTTTACCATAAGTTCCCTTCTTTCCCTTATTATGTTTCCTCCATTCCTTAGTTTCCTAATTTTTATTATTCCCTTCTTTCCCCTTTTTATTAGAGCCAAAATGGCAGTTGCAGAAATCAACCTCTTTTTCCTTTTTATTAATAATTTAATATCTTTTACACTTTCACAAGTTAAATAATTAAATTCTTCTTTACAATTTAAATCCATTGATTTTAATTAAATTATTGCTCTCTTCATTTTACCCCAAAACTTTTATGAAGACTAAAACTATGAATTAAGTGGTTTTTAGTTTAATTTTAATTTTAATTTTTATAGGGTATTTTTCTTAAGGTTAGACAAAATTTTACCCCTAGATAAGTTTTAGACTTAGAACTTAGATTTTGAACTGGACGACATTTAATTAGGGAAGTTGTTTTAAAAATTTCTTAATGTGTTGTCTGTCTTAGGGCCATCTAGGTTCCTCCCTCTATCATCATCAACGTGACGTGCCCTTTAGGACGCACTAGGTGCTCCAAGGGTGCCACTTGCCTCATTTGTTCCTTTGTGCGACGTGCCCTTCAGGATGCACTACGTGCTCCAAGGGTGCCACTCGCCTCTTGTGTTTCTCTTGTGCAACGTGCCCTTCAGGATGCACCACATGCTCCAAGGGTGCCACTCACCTCTTGACTGATTGTTAGACATCAATAACCCCTGGAGTCAACACTCCACTAGGTGAACTTGTGGGAGACTAAGGGCTTCTAAGGAATAAGGCCCCCACCTTATTGTGCACCCTTTAGAATCATCGTGAGTGACTGTCGCAGTCTTCCCTCACAAAATCGTGGGTCCTCTTGAACTAGGTAATCGTTAACCTACAGTTCGAGCCACAATGGGAGTGCTAATAGGCTGTGGCAGGGCTTTTGTCCACACCTCTCCCTCAACCTCTCCGGTAGTCATGTGTGGCCCCTTTACTCCATATGTGAGTATGGTCGGCAAGCTATCGTCAGCCTGCATCATCAACAATCATGTCATAACATGTCCACATCATATCATCTAATCAAATGTACTAAAATCATAGTAAATAATCAAACCCCAATAGCACACTCCCTGACTCGATCCGGAGTCCAAGGGGTTTCGTCGATGCCTCTGCATCCTCAAGGTCCAAAACCTTGCACACTCAGTACAACCGAGTCAATAGAACATGTCTATGTCAAAGCAGTAAAACATCATGTTATCTACCATAATGCGTCATAATCAAGGACAAATGTTTTAATATCATAATAGTCCAGATCACTTGCGAGCAAGTGTCCTCAAAGAATAAGTTTTCTTAGTGTGCCAAAGCGGGATGTTACAATAGTTTTTATCAAAAAGCAATTCTAGCACAATGTTAAGACTGTCATAGCCTGCACCGATGGAAGGGGGTGTAATTTCAAGGATATACATGTTGACTTTCATAATTTAAAAAATATATAAAATTAATATTATAAATGTTGAAAAAATACACCACACTAGAACAATGAGTTCTCTACAATTATTCAATTTTTTTAAAGGAAATTCAATCTTTAAGGTACTCAACCCTTGCACTAATGGAGACATATACCTTATATTTTGCTTGAAAATTAACATACCACTATTAGAAAAACTCAAATTTCACATAGTTATTCACAATTTATATAAATGAAAATTATATATTCGGAAAGCTAATTCAATTTCCTATATTTCATATGTTTACACCATATTCAATTTCATTGTAAAAGTACCTTAAATAACCCATCCAAGTTAACAGACTGTTGTTTTTTCATGTTTGCATTGCCACTAATGTGTCATGGGAGACCATGATTAGCTTGCACCCACCCTTATGTGGCTTGCTATTAAGAATAAAGTTCCAACATGGGATATCCTTTAATAGAGGAATACACAAGGGCCTAGCAAATGTCCACTATGAAAGAATCACAAGGAGGTTATTAGTCATTGATTTTTTTCTTGTTCTTTCACCCTACAGGTTTGGAAACAAGTGGGAGATATCACCATCTTGAGAGAGGTTTGGGCTAGATATTCTATTGAGGGAAGCCTAAGATATTGGTGTTTAAATATTGCCTCCAAAAATTTCAAGGTTGTATCAATTATAGTTGCATGGGGTGTATGGTTGGTCTACAATGAAAGCATTTTTTTATGATAGTCAATTTATGCCTATTCAATGTGTTGTTCAAAGGAAATTTCAATACTAGACAATTTCAAACAATATCTTAAATAAAATCCTATAAGGTAGGTGGTGGCAAAGCAAACTGATAAAAATGGTGCATGGGGATATTTTGATGTGGCTTGTCAAGGTAACCCTCGTACTTGTAATACTCGGGGAGTTAGATATTTGAATAATTCTCATTTTATTTAAGTTTAAAGAAAGTTTTGGTGGAGGTTGAAATATTTTTCTTGAATCGATGGCTCTAGAATTCCTTCTAATTCTCGCAGCTAAAAAAGAAATAAAAATTATTTAAATTTTTGGTGACTAGTAGTTATAAATTGGATATGGGGCATTAGTAGATTTTAAAATTATATGTTAAAGGCTTATGAATTTCAAGCTTTGAAAATGGAATTTGACTCAATTTATTTCTACCATGTTTACATGGAAAGAACAATGAGGAAGATTCCCTCTGAAAAGTAGATCTTTAGCTAGATTTGGGGGTATGGAATGCATAGGAGATAAATGAGAATCATCCTATAAATATTATCATACCTTCCGGTGCTTCTTTGGATCTTGTGTTGGTTATTATGTTTTGCTTACAAGATCATTGAGTTTTTGTTGTTTTAAACAGATTATATATTACTTATTATTGAGGATATATATGAGTGAGACCTTGTTGTAAAATTTTGAGAAATGATAGGAGATATGTGCTTGATCCATGAAGTTCAATGATATAATACTTTTTAGACTAAAAGGATGGTAGTGGGTACACCTTGTACTTAATCCATAATCTTTTTGGAAGTTCATTGAAATGTTTAATTATAAATATAATTTTATTTGGCAATAACATAGTATAATTTCAAAAACAAAGTATCAACTCATTATTTTATAAAAATAATTTTATGAAAATAATGTAATTTTTGGAAGCTCATTGAAATGTTTAATTACAAATATAATTTTATCTGACAGTAAAATAATATAATTTCAAAAACAAAGTATCAACTCATTATTTTATAAAAATAATTTTATGAAAATAATGTAATTTTTATGATGATGTTTATGGTTTTTGAGGTAAACAAAGTTTTCAAAACAATTATACTAAAATATTATTTTGGATATTGTTTCTATATTTAAATATAGCTTAAATAAAAGTATCACATTTATTATTTTATTAAAATAATTTCATTAAATAAATAGTTTTTATGATGATGATAAAAATTTTTAGAAAAATAAAAAAATTATACTTAAATATTTTTCAAAATATCATTATATCATCTTTATATTTGAATATAGTTAAAATGAAAATATTTATACTATTATAGTTTTGTAACTATGGAAATAGAGTAAATTTTAGGATTATGTTTTTAATAATTTTCAAAAACCAACAATAATAATGGGAGAAGGAAAAACAATGAGATTAAAATCTTCAATCATATTATCAATTTCTATATTTAAATGTGATGAAAATGAAGGTATCAAGGTTATTATGTTATAAGTATGTAACATTAATAAATTAAWTTGGGAAAAAATGAACTTTATTAAAATTATTTTTTAAAAAGTGGATTATAATAATAATTAAAAAATAGTGGGTTGAAAGTATTTGTTGTATTTGTGATACTAGTGGAGTTAAATATGATAAACACTTTCTCTTAAAATGTCTTKCACACACTCACATTAAATCTCAATTTAAAAATATTTGTTACAATACTGACCTTAAACCTGTTAACTCACCAAAAYTTTAAAGCTTTAGGAATGATTCTCTTCAAGCTTTTCCATTGGAGAAATAAAATTCTAAGCAAAACCAAGTAATTCCTTATCTTTTTTCTTTAAATCCAATAAATCAAAGCTAATCTCAATGGACATTAATAACCATCATCATCAATAAAATAAACTAGTGTAATCCATCTCAACCTCATCTTAAMAAACMATAGTTGTTTAACTAATGAAGATTCTAAAAAATWTAATATAAATCTCAATTATAAGATTGGAACYTAAGTTTGATGGAAAGTTATTGTAYTGAGATATGTTARGTACATTCTATAACCCAATATGAGAGAGACTTGCTAATAATTTATTTCTTATCTTTCTCACTCTTAATAAATTTAGAGTTAAGATGGATCTACACTTATAAATAAACTAAAATAATAGCATGAAAAATTTATTGTTTACATAACAAGTTGCTTCAAAAAATATAATGAAAAAATATTTAATATAAAGTCAATTTTTTKTTGTTGTTGTGGAAAGTCCAATTAAATTGATTTTATAATATAACTTATRCTTAAAATAATGTTAATTCTTGGTTTTAAGAGGGCTAGAAACAATATCATTAGAATGTGGAGTTGAAGTCTATTTTTATTTAACTTAATTGAGATGTAAAATTATATTGAAAAAAAAAATGAAAATAATAAGTTATTTTGAAATTCCCCCAGATGGGGTGACAYRAAGACAWCAGTGGACACGCGGGCTGTCGCCGGGACGCTCCTTTAATGCATCAACCGACGAGCGCCCTTCTGCCATTAATTAGCAATGGTTTGCACCAGCCACCTCCATTTGACGAGCCCTCTCGCGYGAGGGAACTRTACCAGTCTGCAAAGCACCCAACACCAAGCCTTAATGGCTTTGRCGGTCATGGTAGCATTGCGTATTATCACARGGATGAATCGRGAAGAGAAGCATTRGCTCCTCSCAGTGTTCACTCCRTTCRAGMAGAAACTCAGAGCCCCGCTGAAGCTCRGGAGAGGAGAGGCCAATCYGACAGGAACTCGGGCCCCTTCCAGGGTCTCCACCATGCCAAGGCTRAGAGGGAAATCRYGYAGAGGGGCCGCCTGGTACAGGGCTGAGTCTCGGCRCCAGCRCCAATGGAAATTCAAAYGRGCACTTACCATAGCATCCACYYGAYGCAGAAGACGACAATGGACACMTMCCATGGYGTACGTAGAGGAAATCAGTTTGGAGGAGGCTATGCAAAGCCACCCCTCAATTGARCTCGAAAAGGAAAACAAGCTCACGCCYGGGGACACCCTGCGGAACCTCAATGCCGACAGCTTGGAGGACTTCTTCCCAACCTGTTTCATGGAGGAGGAAACCCCTCCCGACGACACCAAAGGGATGGAGGYGCCACCARGGCTTATGACCAGAGAAGMAATGGACTCYAGGCAACAGGCACTCGACRTYAGTGGAGGGCTGCAACAACCATCCTTCTCCRAATTWTGGCACCTTCCACTCATCTTYGAGCTCAGGAATCTAATGGACGACCAAGTTTTTCGCCTCGCCAGGATTGACCAAAGGCTGGACATGCTCTTTGTGGCCCACTCCAAGAATCTTCCACARCRGCAGTGTCCGACGTGTGCRYAGACGTACTCTCTTCCAKCATGCTGGCGACARCAAAGGAGYGAGCGACAGCRCACRGGCAAAAYGATTCACTGAAGCTTCTGGTTAGAAGTATYTCTGCTGTTCTASTTTAGTTAGCTTGCCCAGTTTCTTTACATCTAGTTATGGCTTACTTTTTGAAACTTATTAGCATAATAGCCCTGGTTTCCTTCGGGCAGGGCATTCCCATGTATATTTTGGTAACAGAGTCACACCTGGCATAGGCTATCCARCTGTCCCRGTTTCCTGTTTAGGCGAGACARCTGGCATCATCAACAGTTACTGTATGCTCTTTTTGCTAATATARTAGGATCCACCCCTTTTTATTWAAAAAAAAAWAAAATAAGTTATTTTGAAATTATGATAATATGATAATTATTACATTTCTTTTAAGGTGGAAAAACCTATTATAATTTAGTTCTCAAGTGGTGGTGAGGATAGCTATTGCTATTTGGGAATGGTGGGCAACTAATCATTAAGAAAAACCACTCCATCTAAAATAAACCCATTGATTGTCCATAAGCGTGCACACTTTTACACTTGAGGTCATTAAATTATTCCTTTACATTAAAGGAAGCCAAACTCTTAGCAAATCAAAAGAACTTTTAAGTCTTACTCCAAGACCAAAAAAATATTTTAGCCTAGATAGTCTCCCCAAGAAAGCCAATATCCCTTATGGTCATACTTGAGTCTAGATTTAATGAGATCATATAATTTCAAGTAACATCTAACCTTAAACTCATACATGACACCAAATACTATCCCATAATAATTATTACATATAATAATATTAGTTAAAAATATATAATTTGTTTTTTTATTTAATTCAATATTGAAAATTTTAATTTTTTTTTAACTTATATGACATCAAATACTTCCCTATTGGCTTAGTTTAAAAGTTCTATATTTTTTACTTTACTACAACTATCACCGGAACATAATCATTGGCAAAATTATGACTTTAAATTGTTTAAATCGTGTTTTTGAATGCATCATAAATAGATTCAAAGCCCTCAAAAACTTATAAAACACCCAAAATATATAATCTCAAGCAATTTTCTAAATTTATGATCATTATTTGGACAAAAATCATTGGACAAAATAACTAGAAAAAAAAGTAAAAATGTAGAACTTTCATTAAATACTCTCTATCTCATAATAATAAATACATATAATAATATTATTTTAAAAATATATAATTTCTTTTATTCAATTTAATATTAAAAAATTTAACACCCATACATGAGAAAGTGACTAGGTTTTCATGGTTTCTCTATCTCATCGCTTTCTAACTTCAACTTTTCCATTATATGCAAATGCTAAGTTTTGGTAATGGAAACTTATCAACTATTTAAAAAAGGCAACTCAATGTGCTATAAATGCTAAGTTTTGTGTTTTTAATGTTAATATTTTGTAAAGACAAACTATGAATTTATTTGAAAAAAAGTTTTTATAGTGTTTATTAACAACCAAATTATATATATTTTTTGAATCCAGTGTATTTTTAATACTAAGTTTTTGCAGTATTTATTAAGAATCAAACCATATTTAAAAAAACACAATATACCATACTTTTAATGCTAAATTTTCATAGTGTTCATTAAGAACCAAATTATATTTAAGAAAAAACAATCCACCCTGAGTTTTAGTAGTGTTCATTAAAAACCAAATCATATTTAGAAAAAAACAATTCATCGTGCTTTTAATGCTAAGTTTTTATACTACTTATTAAAAACCAAACTATATTTCAAAAAAAACAATCCACCATGCTTTTAATGCCAAGTTTGAATATTGTTTATTTAGAACCAAACTATCAATTTATTTTATGCCCATCGATATTGTTAGTAGTCCTTGTCTAAGGCCATTGCATAGACTATATTATTTGATTCATCATTGATTTCATATTAATTTGGCTTTTAACTATATATTTTTGCCCAGTCTCTAACAAGATAGGAACTCAAAAAATTTATTTTTTATATAATAAAAAAAATGTATTCTTCATAATCTCATTGGAAAATAGATTTTAAGTCTTATCATAAGCTTCACTCTTCTCAATTTTTGTTTTTTCATTTCTTCCTAATGTTTTCTTTTTTGTTAATTTTAGTTCCAAGATACAATGCATGTTTTTCATTATAACATAAGTTTTATGTTTCAATGTATTACCACTTCTGTTGTCAATGCCAATGCATTAACACTTCTACTTTAAATAACTCTACACCTTGTACTTCTTATCATTCTCCATCTCATGGATGTCCTCCTTACTGCATCAATTGGGTGCTCTAACAAAGCTATATTGAATGTGCAATAACTAGTTGTTGGTTGGTTAAAGTTGTTGTTCAAACTTTGCAAAATCCTGAACCTATAGTTGAGCTTGGCGTCCTGAATTACAAACTACATACAACTATAATTCATCAGTAAGATATATGATTTTTATTTATATTTATTATTTGCAAGTACAAAATTGTCAAAGTATTGGTAGTAATGTATTAGTGATTTAGTACTAGTTGTAAAGTTTGGATCTTTACCCAATGAAAGCTTCAACAACAAATTAGGTTGCAATGCTATCAGAAATAGAGACAAAGCGAGCAAAGAAGGTGAGGTTGTCAAAAATAGATACAAAGCAAGCAAAGAAGGAAACAACATAGGTGACAACAACAAAGCAAGGACCAATGGTTTCAATTTCATTTCTAGATTGAGAGATAGTTTAGGGTACTAGTTTCAGTTTCATTTCCAGATTGAGAGACTGTTTAGGTGGATATAGTAATATTTGGCATCAAAATTATATTTTCTTAGGCATAATATTTTTATGAAATTTTTCACTGGGAGTCTAATTTCTTACATAAAAGCTTATCCTAAATAATAAACCCTTAGAAATTTACTTCGGCTTTTTTGCAGTACAACTACATCAATCACAGGGAAAATGGAATTTCTTGGTTGATATTAGAAAATATCTGAACAGACCAATTAACCATAGAAATAATATCTTAAAGACTATCAAATCCTCCATTAAATTAATTTTCCATGTTTCAGTTTTAAATCTTCAATCTAAACTAATATTTCATTTTTCAATCACAAACTCAGTGATCATTGTTGAGTGAACCTAGGTAGATTTTTGTTGGATTTATGTACAGGTCAATTATTCCCTCTCAAGTTGTTGTAGTAGTCTTTATGTGCCTATTGCCACTTCTGAATTCCAAGCACTTGGTCCTTATTTCTAGTTGTTCCCAAATTCTAGGAAGAGTCTTACATTCACTAGAAATAATTGAAATGGGCCTAATCTCTCCCTATATAAGAAATAATTGAATACACATCCTATCACAAATTTGTTCAAACAAAAATATAATACATGAATGTCTATCATCCTATCATAACAATTGACATATGAATTTTTAAAAAGTGACCTTCATTTTTGTCTGTCTTTGTTTTACTTTGAAGAGAAATTAGATAGCTACAAAGTCAAGGAAACTAAGAATAGGAGATTAAATAAGTATATAGCTAATAACTTTAGATTCTACATATCAACACCTTCATGATCGAGGTGAAGAAGCATATCAAGACCCAGTTTCACACATAAATGATTGTTATGAAGAGTCTAATGTTCTTTATATATGAGATTTTGTTGTCCAAGAAGCGATAGAAAAGAAAGCTGCATATCGTGATAGGGAGTAAGAATCTGAGGGGTTTTTATTAGATATATGTCATTATAAATTTCATTTATAAGCATTTGGATAGCCTCAAGAGAAAGAAAAAAGTGAGTAATAATGACTGGATCAATCAGTTACTCCCCCTCTCACATCAACTACAATTTGTATTCTATCCTCTCGAATGTTAGTTGGGCACGAATCTACTCTATCCTCCTCTCTACTTTCAGGTTTAGCAGAATGACCTTGTTTTCCTCATGAATGTTGTTGACATAGAGTGCCTAAAGGCACCTACACCTACCCTACTATAAGGAGTGGAGCCATAGTTCCCCATTCTTCATATCACTTCCTTTCAAAATCGTCAAGATGGGATAGAGTATTGTCGCAGGTGACAACCTAAATACTGAACTTTTCCCCTATCGCTACATAATCAACTCCACTATATCATGATTTTTTTTTCCAACACCCGTTGCTTGCTCATACCGTAAATGATTTTTTCCAAAATCTATGTTAACGCAACTACTTCAGAAAAATATCCTCTTTGGTCGAACATACCCTAAAATTGTTTCTCTAGCTGCCTTTTTGTACTCTTTATTCACTAGAGTGGTTGTTGCACTTGATTTTGGGAGTAACCTCAATACCTAAAGGAAGTTTGGTTTCTACTAGGAGTAAATTTTTAGGTCCATCTCTGCCAAATGTAGTACATCCATTACAACCAAAAATCATCTTCTATGCACAATTCATAGTGATAGTCCAAATGTTATGAGCTATTAGAGAGTTGGGACAGAAACAACATACTCATCATGCAATGTGTATTTTAATTGGGGTCTTCTTCAACCACCCTAAATATAGATGCTTTTAACTATAAATCCCCACAATGATGTGTATTTGAGGTATTGGACATTTGATGTGAATTGATTTGTTGTTATTGATCGATGTGCATTAGGTGGTTGGGATGAGGAGGTGTGATTTTCTCAGTTAAGTAGGTTGGGTAGGTTTTTGAGCATTGAATGGTTCCTAGCCATTGCATTTTTTATAGATAAGTCCTAGAGCATAAAGATAATATATCTTGGGAATTGGATAGATCCTAGGTTGGTCTAACCTCAAATATCTCTCTTCTATAAAAAAAATAAAAATAAAAATAAACTATTACACAATTTGTTATACATTAAAAAATATCTTATAAAATTCATTAAAATCAAAAGAAATAAATGTTTTATAATAATAATAAATTCTACTCTTTTGATATTCTAATAATATATCTTTATATTGAAATTTCATTATATTAACATTTAACACCTTCCTTTCTTTCTAATCATATTTTCATTTCATTTGAAGTCAACCTCATATGCATTTTATTTGGTGGAGTTCTAGTATGTATAGTTTTCTTTTACTTATATAATTAATTAAAGAGCAAGCATTTTCATGGTTTGGTTTAAAAATACAATGATAACCAAAGTTAATTGAATAAGATGATAACAAAGGTAACCATCCACTTTTAAATATGTTTCTCCTTAGGATGTTTAGGCAAACATTGCCATGCAACCACACTGTCATGCAAAGTCTATTTTCATGCAACGTCTATTTTAATTAGTGTATCCTTCGGTTTCCCTTAATATGTGAAGCAGATGCTTGTTAATTCTAACTCCCCACAACTATTTGTATTTTACATCCCACAATTATGTGTATTTGAGGTATTGGACAATTGGGATGACAACCACACTCGTCATGCAACATCTATTTTAATTGGTGTATCATTTGGCTCCCTTTGTATTTTGCATCCCACAACAATGTGTATTTGAGGTATTGGACAATTGGGACAACAACCACACTGGTCATGCAATGTCTTTTTTAATTGGTGTATCATTTGGCTTCCCTTAATACGTGAAACATATGCTTGTTAAATCTAACTCCCCACAACTATTTGTATTTTACATATCTGCTTAATATACCATGCTAATGTGCTGACATTTGGCTACATGTGTGCACAGTCATGAAAATCAACACCATATCATTGAAGAGCACAATTATTAAATGTTATAAGCATTAGATTGCACAAAAAAAAAATTACCAGCCTGAGTCCATGCACACCATACCAATTATTAACATACCCAAATGAAGTGAACCGCCCCTATGGAATGTAAAAGGAATCCTAAAGCATTGGATTGCACAATTTGTTTTACCTTCCCTAGTCCATGCCGACCATACTGATTATTAACATACCCAGATGAAGCAAACTTCCCCTATGGAATGTAATAGGCATCCTGAAGGAAATTTGGGGTGAACCAATACATGAGTAGGGTGCGACTACATTTAGAGTGGTAGCAGAGTTAGTGGCTCGATGCATCCAGAGTTTGACAGGAAGAAAAGGTGACGAGGAGGAGGAGCCTTATTCCTCCTTTGGGTTGTGCAAGCTCTCTCAACCAACAAGCAAAGTTTTGGTCATAGTCTCACTAAGAGAAAGAAGGAGGCAGAGATGGATTCAAATCAAGGATGCTTGCATGAACCCTACAACGTTCCATGTATGTAGTTTATAGTTTAACGTGTTGGTATATAGGTATTTTTTGGGGTGTTGGCTAAACGTTCTACCTTTTGGTTTTGGTATCTGGAATATGACGATCTAAATTTGGAAAAAAATACTATTTTTTGTTGTTTAAATTGCATTTTTGAATGTATAAATGGAGATTCAGTGTGCTGAAAAACCCCTGGGGAACTCTATTTATACAAACTTAGCCACTCAAATCTCCAAATCCAACCATTCCTCACCGAATTTCGGGCAAAATCAGATGGAAAAAATATCGAAAAAGAACCAAAAGATAGAATGTTTAGACTACACTATTTTATAGTATCACCTCCATGAGTACACATTGCATGGAATTTGTTTCCATGACGATGCCATTGCATTAAACTTAATAGTTGTAGTATTGACTGCACAATAATCAACATTTCAAGTTATTTTTTCTTCTTTTTCTATGACTTACACTCTTACATAGGCCATATTGTAGTTCTATGAAGTGTGAGTGCAACAACCACTGAATCATGTTTAAAAATTGTTTTTTTCTATGCTATATCGGTCATTAGTAACATTTGAAAATTAACTTCTCTCAACTTGCAAAATTTCTTAGAGATGGTAATCTTGAGTCAAAGAAACATAATTACTATTTTTTACTCTTGAGGTGATATTCAACCCCTAAATCATGATTGAGAATTATTATGATGTGCCATTTTGAGAGAGAAATCGTATAATTAGAAGAGTACATTAAAATTTAGAAGGTGAACTTAGAGGAGACAAGCATGAAATAGATTTTGGACTTTGGGTAAGGAAGGCCTGCAACATAATTAAATTAAAAGAAGGGAACATGTTATATGATATAACAATATCTATATGGGATTATATAGATAACATATGTATATCATGTTATATACATATACTATATATCATTAACAATAGAGGTGATGTAGTCCTCCATCCCTCTTTTTCACTTGCAACTGTAAAATAGGCACCCAATTATCAATTACTAATAGAATAAAACCAGAGTATTCATAGCCTGTGAACCCTAGTTTGTTGCTGCAACCCTCTTTTTGTGTCATCTCATTTCCTGCCCCTATGGTGTCTCCGAACCCGGATCCTCCTCCGGATTTTGAATATGAATTCATTTCCTTCAAGTCTCTAGTAGGATCATTGGAAAATCCCCCTTCCCAGCCAGCGCATTCCCAGTTTGTGAAGAAACTGGACCAAATTCTAGAAGTGGCCATTCCGCGTGTCGCTGCTTGAAGAAAACTATAGAGGTGATGTAATATTATAATGTCCACACACATGCTTTTGCTATTCTAATTCATAAGTCTTCAACCACAAGAATTTGATAGTCATAAAAAAATTCATGAGTTTTAAACTAGGCTTAAATTAAGATACATGTCTTTCTTTACCAGGCTTACATTACAATGATTTTTTTTTATAACCATCTTGCATTGGGTTTAAATTCTTCCTAATTCTGTACACTAAGTAATTATGCTCATGTAATGCAATATACATATGGTATGTAGGGATATTAATATGTGTTGAGTCTTATGTTTTGCTACACAATGAAAATTCTATTGTTGATCATTAAGCTTCAAAAAAATCCATTTAAATGGATATTATAAATTATTGAATATTTATAAACCATATTGAGTACATGATTGTTAGGTAAGTTGATAACTGATTTAATGTCACCATCCATAAAATTAGTAATGCGCTCAGATAAATAATCAAATGCAAAAAAAATGATTGTGCACCTGGTCCGCAAAATGCAACTCGTCAATCTTCTATAAATATGTATGTTCAATCATGGTAGATGTTTTTTCTTGTATGTAGAGATAATGCCAAGTGCACCAATTATTATTTTTGAACTACTTTAGTGTGTGCCCGAGCATTTTTCTATGATTCTATGATACTCACAAGATTTTCCCTAAGAAGGAATTGTTTGAGGGATAACATAGTCATTATTTGATTTTGTAAAGAGAAACCAGAGAAAACAAGAAATATTAACCTAATGTTGATCAACTTACTTTATCTCAGAACCCAAATAAACAAAATAGAAATTGATTTCTTAAATCCGTGGATCCAGTTCAAAGACCTAATGGATATCTAACTAGGTTATTGTCTTTAGAAAACTCTAATCCAGAGGGAGTTATAAAAACTAGAAAGGTTTGTCTCGTAAGAAACGTTCTAAGCATGTTCACCTTTTAAATAGAATTATATCATCATGAATTTCTTTAAGGTCTATTTATGCTCCCCTGGGTAGATTCAGTATTTTATAGTAATGAGTGTATCTATGACTCATGTGTCATTGGTAGATTGACATAAAGCTTCAGCGAGTTTGTGGTTATTCAAGATGTTGAGTAAGCTAATCACATATTATAGTCATAAAAATCTCAGATATACAACATTATCAGAGTTATATTATCATTGCTTTTTAAATATATTTTAAGTTTTTTATCCAATTATGAATTTATTCAAAACTTTGAAAAGAAACTCTGATGTTTAATTTTATGCATACCTGAAAATAAATTTGATATACACATATTATGTAATAGAAAAGAAATTTAACACACATATTTTTTTTTTCTAAAATAAATTTAATATATAACCCTTGTCATACAATTTCCAAAATGTCAATTTTTTTGGCATCTTCCATTGGTTGTTGTGGGTTCTCTCATTGCAAATGTGTTGTTACATTTACAACAACCTCTATGGCATCTCCTTTATTGTATTTACTTGATGTTAATTTTGTTTTTGTTTGGTAATAATAGGTTGAAGGAGCAGCTTTTCTCAATGGCAAGAATGAGCTCATATTTTTGTATGGGGATGCAATGAAAGCTTGACGACTTTTACCCTCTATACAATATTTTTTCTAAGTAGAAATATATTGCAATTTTGGATAATTATAATTATAAAAATAAATATTATATGGATAATTTTAAATTAATTAAATTATAAAGTAGTTTATGCTTCAAACTTTATAAACCAATTAATAAAAGTGGTGTTGAAATGTTTTAAAAGAGTTTAGTTAAATTTAAAATTGTGTTGATTTTATATAAATATATATTTAGTTTATTATTTTGAAATCTCTACCATCGATAATTTGTTGGGGCATTTGGCTAGCAAGGAATTCAAAAAAAAATCAGGAATCAAGATATCCCAGGGGAATCAATAACATCCCAAGATTTAGATATCTTGGATCACTACCCTCAGGAAAAGGAAAGTCAGAAAAAATAGCAGAAAGAACATAAAAAGTGGGCAGTCACAGGGCATGGGCCTTTTTCGATGGAGCATCCCAAAATAGAAATCAGTTGTGTGGGGGGGGTGCAATTCTACACATTTCTAACAACTTAGGGCTCAAGATCAAAATGGGCTTTGGCTTGGGATCCAATAATTTTGTAGAACTGATGACCTTAAAACTATTTCTACTCTTTGTCAAAGAAAAACTAGTCACTTCTCTTCAGATATTTGGGGATTCACAATTACTAGTCAGATGGGTACAAAACCATGCCAGATGTCAAAATATTATGTTGATACCCATTCTCAAGGAAGTGAAAAGTGTGTTAAACACTTTTGATGATTTTGAAATTCACCATGTTTATAGGGAAATGAACAAAGAGGCGGATCAACTATCCAAAGAAGGACTGAACTTGGCTCATGGTAGTGGATGATCAAAGAAGAA
>ML845097.1:19990-37019 GCA_009831015.1 Picea engelmannii
GACAAGAGACATATTGCAGAGTGGCCGACTCAGGCTAAGTAACAAACTTCCCTTGGACAATAGCACGACAAGTGATAAGACTCAGGCAACATATCTGTTAATCATAAGTCTACGAAGCAGGAGGCAACGGAAACTCTCCATATGTTTGGAAGAGTAACCAAACAGTGGAGGACACAACTCAATATAATAAGGAAGGCTACCTAACGTCATACTAAATCCTGAAGTATGAGGCATCAAACGGACAGATGTGCTTTATCCAAGGGCGACTCATAATGCTGCCAATAAAGAAAATACTTTTCCCATCCTCTTTTTGGGGTATATTTGATTTTTTTGTTCTTTTTGAGTATTTTGAAAAGAATAAAGGAATATTACGTTACAGTGGAGGAACGAGCATCGCAAACATACTAGCTCAAGGCACAAGGACAAGACTGATGTTATAGAAAATGATACTCAGGAAAAATCCTCCAGTGGCCAAAGGTGTTAAGACGCAAAAAAAAATGGTTGCAAGGCTGATGGGTAAAGGATGCAAATGCGGTTGATAGAACACACAATGGTAACGTCCTTCGATGTAAGTTTAATGAGCCCAGAGAAGGGAAGATCGGTGATTTTTCATGTTTAGAGAGTCTAAATAATCATAAAAGGAAACTCCATTTGGGTACCTTTTTTGTCCATAGTCTAGTCAGTTCGAAAAAGGGGTAAACTAGGGCCGACTAGACGTCAATTCAAAACCATTTTAATGAGTGTGACAAGGACAGGATCACTCGGCGATTTTTTCAATTTTAAGGAGTCTGAAAAAAGCTTAACTATGGACTCCGTCAGGAATATTCTTCTGGACCGTTTAACGAGTGTGAAAGAATAAGGTCACTCGACAATCTTTTCAATTTTAGGGAGTCGGAAAAGAGCTTAACTATGGACTCCGGGGGGGTTTCTTTTTCGTAAATTTAGTCCCTCAGGCTCGAAAAAGGAATAAAATTATACCTGAGGATACTCTTCTAAAGAATTGGAATTCAATAGAGTATTCCTTTGTTCGTACAGTTGACCGTCCGGACCGAAAAAGGGGTAAACTACCGCTAGACAGACGTGACTTCAAATTTCAGTTTAATGAGCGTGAAAGGCCACAAGATCGCTCGACAATATTTTCATGTTTATAGGGTCTGAAAAGGGCTTAAAAGGAGACCCGTTATATTTTGGGAGTCCAAAGGGTAAGGAAAAGAGTGAAAAAGACCCATGCAAATGAGGCTCAAACTCATATTCAGGAAAGACTATATGGACTCCCGAGCTTACTATGTTGTTAGAAACGACATGGACACCATAATGCAACCAACAACTACCTAGGGCATCCATGTTTAGGTAAGCTCTACCATCCAGTTGCAACACTTATAGAGCATAAATGACAATTCCGTGGCACAACCGGATGGGATCAATCCTATATCGTAAAACAAAAGGCAACGAGATGCAACAGTGGAACCGAAATCCTACCCTATATGCTCAGGTTGATTTTTGAAATTTCTTTTATGGACCGTCCTTATGTATATTTATTTTTATTTTTATGAAACTCAATGAAAAGTGTCCCAATACCTGATCAAATCCCTTCCATATCACTCCGGAACCACCCAAAATGGTTTTTGGTATAAAGAAACTGATAAAAGGGGCCAAAAGGGTGACAAAAAGAGGCCAAAAAGTCTATAAATAGAAGCCGGTAGCTCATTATCACCATTGTTGATTTGGAAATTGACTCTGGAGCCAAAAGACCCACTTTGCTACAGATCATGATTCCGGGAGCTACAGTGGACCAAACAGACTTCTGCTCGGACCAAGTAAGTACAAACTCCCTCATCTTGCATTTCAATACTTATTTTGTTGTTTTTGAGTGTGTTGGGGGGGTGGTCGTCGCCCTTTAAAGGGTCGGCCCTAGTAACCCGTGGGCTGTCCAGAGACAGCCCACGGGTACCCACGTGCAGAGTTAACACTATGCACAGGTACCCGCGACTGTCGCCTCGATAGGCCGCAGGTTACCCCCCGCGCAACAAAAACATGAGTTTGGCAAGATCCAATCCCTCTTTTTGACTTGTGGTTTTTGCAGGATGTATGTTCATTGGAGGGAGAGAGAGCACGAGGCTGCCAATGAGGTAGTAGCTGCAGATCCAAACGTGATGGCCGCGCTGACACAGTGTGGTCTCATGAATTTTTTCTTATGTCCATTTATGCGCGCACAACCAAGGCTGCTGAATGCCCTGGTTGACTATTGGCATCCTGATGCTGAGGCTTTTATGATCGAGGGGAAATCCTTGGTGCCCACCACCGAGAACATCTATTTTTTGACGGGCCTCTCGAGGAGAGGGGAACCCATTAACTTGCAGACGTTTCCTGCAGGGCCGAGCAAAGTCTCGGTGTTGATAGCAGAATATTGCGTGGCTGGGACCAACCAGGGGACTTCCTGGATACCGGTTGGCAGTGTCACCAGCCTTACTCTACAGACCATTTTATCGCTCATTAGGCGAATTATCGGTTCCTTTGCCATACATCAGGCGTCGTTCACACAGATGAACTGTGCAGTTCAGTGCATGAATGCACAGATCTATGACTGGAGTACCACCCTGCTAGAGAGTATGAAGAGGCAATTGACAGATTGTCGTTAGCGGACACACAGGAACTTCGGGTTCGGGACTATCTTGTGTTCGTTTTTCTTCAAGAGAGTTCCATGTTTCAGTCCTCGGTTGACAGTTCGAGGACACCTGGCAACTTTCCCCGCAATTTGTAGATGGGCAACATTACTGCCGCGACAGGGTGGCGGAAGGACCGTGGAGGCCTTCAATGACGACTTCTTTGCTTGGTTGTCATGGAAGATCCCCGCCATTGAGGACTACCCATACACGGGGATTGACTTCTCCAGAGATTCGGCGATATCAGTGCCTCCTGGTGAGGAGCAAGGGGAGATGGGTAAGTCTCCACTTGTACTATTTTTTTTTTGTTTGCATATGTAATTTTTTACGTCTTTTTATATATATATCATGTTTTTGGATAACAGAGTTTCTGATGGGTGAACTTTGTGTTGCGTGTAGATGTGGGACCCGTGCGACCTGACAATTTTGCACGGAACAGGCGCCGCCCACAGCCAAAGGCCGCAGCTGCTGTCGCTGGAGGAGCAGCAGTAGCAGGGAACCTCCCAACAAGGGAGGCCAAGAGGGTTCTTAGGCGGGTTGAGCGGAACTTCACAGCGCTCACTCGCACAGTTCCTATGGAAGAGATAGAGGACTTGCCACCCTCTATGCAGACTCATGTTGTGGGGGCACCTCGGACATGGGTCCATTTGTTTAGGCGTTTAGCCCAGGCTGTTCATGATTATAATATGGCCCATAGGCCTTGAACAGACTTGTAAACTTTTTATGTGCCATGAGCACTTTAGTGTATATATTTTTTGAGGGCATAAGCCCTAGTGACTCATTATGGTTCCCACTTTTTGAGGCACTTGCGCCCATCGATGTACTCTGAGAATGTTATCATGTTTATATATGATTTTTATTTCTTTTATGTGTCTTTATGGATTATGTGTACAAAATGTATTTTACATGTGTTTGATCATGATCGTTTTATGTGTGGGGAAGATGATAATCTAAAATATAATTAGCTAGAGTATCTGTGATTTGATTTAGACTCCTAGGAACATGAAAATATGTAATATAATCAAAGTTGCGTTCCAAGAGACGTACCCTAAGGAATCATCGGTGTAAAGTAGGATCGTGCACACGGTATATTCTGTTTAGTTGCGACACCACCAGTTGAGCGTCAAGATAGACCCGGAGACGAGAGATATCCCATGACAAAGCGTCATGAAGTAACTCGATAACTGCACTATAATCAACAACATTGTTTGTGGTGTCACCTAAGCATATCCCTCTGGAAGATAACAATTGGCCCTGTGGTGTAAAGATTACCCAGGCCGCGGAGGCAAGCCTCCGCGTGTGTCGACTAGTGTCGTCCGCATACCCAACGAACACCTTAGATTCACTTGACATCTTCCATCGTAATGAAAGATAACATTAATGACACTTCCATGACACGTTTTTCAAAAGAAACGAAAGAAAGTAATAGCACAAAGACTATACATATGTTATAAAAAGTTACCCACAATGACCCTATGAGTAGTACTTCTTGAGGTAGAGCCCATTTCTACACTCCGCCAAAGCATTCCCTTCAAAATCGACCAGACGATAGGCGCCCTTTTTTAACACCTCCTTAACAATGAAGGGTCCGAACCACATGGGTTTAAACTTTCCTGCCCCCAGGGGGTCCTTATCTTGGTCGTAAACTAGGACAAGGTCGCCCTCAGAGAAAACCCGAGGACGAATGGACCTATCATATTGACACTTAACTCTATTCTTATGAACCTCGTTAGCCAGAGCTGCATCGCGACGCTATTCATCAAGTTTCTCAAGGTGTACTAACCGTTCTTCAAGCGGAGAAGTGTCTGGCAATAACTGTACTGCCAATTTTAGAGATGGAATTTGACATTCAATGGGCAAGACTACCTCTAGCCTGTAAACGAGTTGGAAAGGTGAGAAACCGGTTGCAGTCTTAACTGATGTTCGGTAAGCCCATAATGCCGAGTATAACATCAAATGCCAGTTTGACTTGGCTGAGTTGATGGTTCACTGTAGCATTGTCTTAAGTGTTTTGTTAACATCTTCCACTTTCCCATTGGCTTGGGGATAATAGGGTGATGAGTGTTCCTGCCGTAAACCAAGCTTTGATGTTAACTCGGTCATCATTTGATTCTGAAAGTGACTGCCATGGTCAGTGACAATCTCTCTCGGGACTCCGAACCGTGCTATGATCTGGTTAAATAAGAAGAGAGTTGCAGTCTCTCCATCATCTTTGAATGTCGGCATAGCTTCGACCCACTTGATGAAGTAGTCGACAGCCACAATGATATAGCGATGCCCCCTGGCTGACGAGGGGTTGCAAGTAGTGTAATCAATCCCCCATTTTGTGAAGGGACCGACGGTGATAACAGGAAACATCGGAGCTGGATGTGCCCTCATCTTCCGTGAGAAGATTTGGCACGGATGGCACTTCTTGACCGACTCAATACAGTCTTTAATAATTGTGGGCCAGAAGTAACCTACTCGTAAAAATTTTTGGGCTATTGCCAACCCGGATAAGTGACCGCCACAAGATCCTGTATGACAATCGTTGAGCACTATGACGGCCTCCTCATGAGTGAGACATCGACGCAAGATAGAATCTACACCTCGTTGATACAAAGTATCATTAAGTATAAGATAGTGCTTGGCCTGATGGCGTATCCGCCGACGCTCATCACGAGAAGCAGAGGTAGGACACTTCAAAGTCTGGAGATAGATCAGTATATCTCCGTACCAGGGATCAGACGATTCAATCAAAAACATATCACCCCGGATAGGCGATTCCTCAGGCACAACGTCACCTGACTCAACTGGAAGTTCCGAAATAAGTTCTGCGAAGACCAGTGACTTTTTGGACTTCACTGAAACAAAATCTAAGTCAAACTCTTGGAGGATGACCATCCATCGACTGATTTTCCCGCTGATAACTCGTCGTGTCAACATGTACTAAAATGGATTCATGATGGCCACAACGGTGGTTTTACGAAACATAACATAGTGACGGAACCATTGGACAGCATGGACTGCTGCCAACGCAAGTTTTTCGAGATGGGTATAATTAAGTTCCGGTCCTACGAGGCCTCGACTCAGGTAATAGATCACATATTCAGAAAATGAATCATCTTCCTGAACTAAAACCATGCCAATGGTTGACTCTGCGGCAGCCAGATATAATAGGAAATCCTTGTTATAATTCGATGGTTGTAGTAGAGGTGCGGTTGTAAGGGCATGTTTCAATGCGTCGAAAGAGCGCTGCACTGCATCGTCCCAGAGGAAAGGAACGTCTTTCTTCAGTAAACGCATGAAGCCCTTGGTTATTTCGGCATAGTTGGCGATGAAGCGTCGTAAGAAGTTCGCCTTGCCTTGAAGACTTTGAAGTTGTAAAATTGTGCGTGGGGGGGGCAACTAGACAATTGCCTCCACCTTAAGAGGATCAACCATGATCCCCGTTGTTGACACTATGAAACCTAACAAACGTCCTGATGTGACACAAAAGCTACACTTGTTGGGATTTAAGCGAATCCAAAAGTAGCGACAGCGTTCGAAGATTAGTCGAAGGTGTGTAGGATGATCTTTTCGCTTGCGAGAGCGTGATGCTAAATCATCTAGATATGCCTTGACTATATGTTTGAGGTCATGAAACGCAAAAGACATGGCCCGTTGGAAAGTGGCTCCAGCGTTCTTGAGACCAAAAGGCATTTTTCGATAGGCGAATGTACCCCATGGACAAATGAATGCCGTTTTGTGTTGGTCCTCGGGTTTGATTTGGATTTGGTTATAGCCCGAGAAACCATCCATGAACGAAAAGGCTTCACAACCGGTGCATTCATCAATGATCTGGTCGATGAATGGAGTTGGATAATTGTATTTTGGACACACCTTGTTCAAATCACGAAAATCGGTACAGACACGAATCGTGCCTTTTTTTTTATCGACTGGCACAGGATTTGACACCCATTGAGTCAAGTGAATAGGGTATATGAACCCTGCCTTAAGAAATTTCTCAACCTCAGCCTTGATAGCTGCTGCTTTCCTAGAATTAACTGGATGAAGTTTCTGTCGAATAGGCTTAGCGTCCGGATACGTAGTGATCTCATGTTCAACAATTTTTGGATCAATTCCTGGCATTTCCTCGTAAGACCAAGCAAAAAAATCACGGAATTCTTTAAAAAGATCCATGTAAATATGAATCTCTTCGGGGGAGCAATCCGCTCCGACGAAGACATTCTCCACGATGCCGGGGATTCGGGAGATATTGATAGGTATCATTTCAGCGATAGTCGCCATATTTCCCTCGACATAAATATCCTGTGTAGCCAAGAGGTTAATGGGACAAGGCTGATCTCCCGTCATGGTGATAGTGAATTCTCCTACCTCAATTCGGTGTAACTCTGGGAGGAAGTATGATCTGTGATGAAGATCTTCCCAGGGTTTGTCTGGATCAGTCATTGCTTTGATCATGGCTTCGTCAGAAGGCAAGACTAAGTCTAACGAATCGGTGTTGACAAGAGAATCCTGAGCCCAGATAGGCTCAAGGAGCGGATCCAACTCTGGTGCGGGAATCAGATCAGGAGTAGTTGAAGTTTGTTGAACCAAAGAGTACGCTACTTCAGCGGCCGACAAGGGCGTAGACATGCCCGCATGCCCAGTCACGTCCATCGGATCTGATGGGGAAGGAAGAGCCCACGGATCCTGAAAGTAAGTCGTGCGGAACGACGAAACATGGAAAATCTCAGCCTTGTGGTGAGTCGATATAAACTTGACATCGCTCTGCGGAGGTGGGTAATAGAAAGTACCCATCAAAGATGGGCACAAACCAACTCCGACATTGACGTCACCGGCTTGAGGATTATCTGCCATGGGAACCGTGGATGCCCCCAAGGCTGGGTCAGGTCGAGAGAAGGACAACTGATCAATAGTCACTATCCGACCTTCATGTGGAAACAATAGGACTCGGAAAACTGTAGCGACCACTGCTTGCATTGCATAAGTCCAACTACGACCTAAAAATAGATTGTAGTCGATGGGGGCATCGACTACCTCTACTTCGACGCACACGGTCTTCCCCCCTAACTACACAGGGAAAGAGGGGATGATACCATGCGGTTGGAAAGAATGACCATCAAATGCAGTGAGGAGAGTAGGTGACGGAGACAACTCAGGTTGACCAATGGCTTTCTAGCATGCTAACGACATAACGCAAGTTGAAGCGCCCTCGTCCACCACCATGCGGAAGATATTCCGTGTAAAAGTTTTCGTGGGATGAGCCACTACTATCTGAAACGTGACGTGGTAAGGAAAATGAGGTTTCAAGTCAGTTGTATCTAACATGATGGTTCCCAGGTTACAAGTCTCAGGAGAGCCTAAAGCAGTCAACAAGGCTTTCCTCTGAGCAGGACAACTTTGGAGGACCTCCAAAGTGGACATAGCACAAGGGGTTTGTGATAAATCTTCCACCACAGAGTAGTTCTGGGCGACCCTTGCATTTGGGTTATGAGAAGCTCGTTTAAACGCACGTTTTGGGATACATGTCATTGTCTCACCCAATGTCTTCTCGATCTGTAGAGGAAGAGATGGGATCTCGGCTTCTTTGCCCTTCTCTGAGGTGCTTGGTTTGCTATAGTCGTGAGCTCTAGTCGCAATAAAAGCGTCACTTTTCACCATATATATGTTCATGGAAGATGGATTGTTTGGGGGAGGGCAGTTTTTGTGGCTGCCCCCTTCAGTACTTACAAAGGATTGAGTTAAATTTTGCCCATGCTAGAAGGGGTTAGTCAACACAGCTTGCTGTTGCTGCGTGACAAACTTCTGGGCCTCTGCAAGTCGAGGGCATAGATGGGTTGGGTGGTCTTCCGCACATAAGTTGCACGGATACCTCGCCTTCCGTTTTTCAGTAGTACCCTCGCCAGCATTATCATTTGGTTTCTTATCCCCCTTACTCTTCTTGCGTTGTTTTTTCTTTCCTTCAGGCTGCTGGGTGGCCTTTGGGTTAGTCGTCTGTATGGAATGTACTTCCGACGTTTGAGTAGGAGGAGTAGCCGAAGCAGTAGGTTGGCTGGCCGCTGAGTGCTGTATAGATAACTGCTACAATTGTTTTGTCAATTGCTCAACGGGCTTGGTTTGTGCCGAACCAACGATGCCATCGGCATGTGGTCCGGCTCTCTGTCTGGTTTTGTCCAGAATCGATCGTGGTGCATCCGACAGGATGGTGTACAATAGACTAGATTGAGAGTAGATAAGCTCAAACTGTTGAGCTCTCATGATAGCATCTTCCTCGGAGAAGACCCTTGAAGTTGCGATGTCTTTGGATAACTGCAGAACTAAAGACTTAAGGAACCACTCAAGCAGGAATGCTGGTGGGACGGGTACTTTGATAAGACTCTTTCGGCGTCGCCACTCTTGAATATGATCCGAGATATGGTCCACTGACGTCTGCTCGAAATTGGCTAGCAACTCTGTGCCGACGTCGTATCTCACAGGTAACTGGAAATGGTTAAAGAAGGCCATCGCCAGTTCGCCAAAAGAGGAATATCGTGAACGATCAAGCTCTATGTACTATTTCGCGGCACTCCCAATAAGAGTGCATTGAAACAATCGCAACTGGACGGAGTCATCTTTCAGTGAGTTAGATGAACACCACAAGTGGAAAGTAGTCACGTGATCAGCTGGATCTTCATTAGGCTTAGCCTCGAACTTTAGGATGTCTGAAGGCAACTTTGTCGGCATAGGAGGCCAACGTGGATCATGACAGATGGGATCATTCAACAACTGTGTTAAATCCGACAAATGTAATGTTGCCAAGAAAGGTAGTTTAGGCTGCTGCTGATAGCCGGGATAAAAGGGTCCTGGGGTTTCACTGGCACCAGGTTGCCAGGAAAAGTTAGGTTGCTGGCCAGGGTTTTGGTAGAAACCGTGGCCTTGACTAGCATAAGGGTTTTGCATTTGAGGAGACATCATTTGCTGATTCCCCATGAAGGACATAGGGTGTTGGGCGTTCATCGTATTTGACAGACTTTGGGAAGGATTCCCCCATGCCGGTCCTGTGGGGAGAGGCATAGAGGCCCGTCCAGGGTTCCAATGGCCGTGGAAAGAATTTCCCCAGACCGACATTCCAGATGAAGGAACGAATCCTTGTCTTGAGTTCCCAGGTCCTAGTATATGTGCCCCTAGCGCAGGAATAGTATCTTGTGCCGGCGTAGACTGTCCAAAAATCAGTCTGCCCCCCGATGGGAAAGCAGCGGATGCGAACATGTTATTACCAAACATCCCGTTCCAAATGAACGGCGACGAACCTACCGGTTGAGTTTGCGTAGGCGTTCCTTGACTCCTGGCTCCAAATGGACTCGTGTGTGTGGGTAGCCCGACGGACTGCTGAGGCAATCCACCAAGCGAAGGGGATGAAGGAGGGATATGACCCCCAGCGTAAGGAAAAGCATTGAAAGGGACAGGAATGTCCCCAAGTTGACCTTGCAGAGAAGCGTTAGAGCTCCCTGCCCCCAGACCCAAAGTTTGTAAAGTGGAGGTAGTGAGTGTAGGACTTGTTCCTGAACTAGGCATACCGTATGAAAACGGAGGTCCGGTTGCACTAGGTGTGTAAGGAGGTGTGGCCGCCACGATAGATGGCATCGGGCCACTATGCGACGTAGTTGCGGTCGAGACCATGGTGGCCTGGACCGTCGACAAAGGCAAGTTAGGAGAAGCTTCTCCTGTGGTAGTAACAGTGATGGGAATGGACGAAGTCCCAGAGGAAGTGATTTGTTCCATAACTGGGTTAGGCACTGATAGGCTTTCGTAAAATTGAATTGTCACAATAATATCCAACCAAGTATCAGCGTTTGAGGTTTCAACCGATCCAAGATTGGCGGATGATTCCTCCGGGAGGTGTTCGGGCTCAATGGTTTGAAACCCGGTTGCTTCGAAAGACCCTCGTTGGTCTAACTTCCACCTCAAAGGTGGCGGGGGTGGCTCCAGTATCACCGGTGGCAGGCCCAGAAGCCTTCGTGACCGGCGGAGCTCTGAATCCTCCACTTTGTGAGAAGATTCACGACACGCTAAGGTATTCTACATGAAAAAACAGTAACACGCACTAAAAGAAAGCCCCTAGAAGATAAATCAAGCAAGCACTATATTAGTAGGAAGAACAATTACAACAACCAACACTAGAGTACCTTACCGGTGCAAGTGAAACTCGAATATGGAAGCACCCTCCAGGTCTACTCTGCAAAGCGTTGGTCCAATGTTCGTCCTAGGTATTGCGGTATACCCCCGCAGTCACCTGTGTATGTCCCTAGAAAAGATTAGAAACTAGTTTGCCAGCACGTGAACAACTATCAGGCGGGTACAGTCGGCAGTCGGGTAGACCACAATGAGCAGGGTATCAAGCCCGAAACCTGTCAAGGGTATCGAGAGAAAATGTTCTAGAAGACAACTAAGGACCTCGAATGGATTTGAGACCCACGAAGCTCCATGGCAAATGCAAACGACGGAATCCCTTAACAGATCCTCTATATGTGTTCTTCGCAACGCTCGGTCCAGCTTTGGAGGGGTTATCTCCACTGCCTTTCCTTACGCGACCTCGTGTTTAGCCCCTATGTTAGAGGGGGGTCCTGAATAACTTTCCATAACTGGACTTCTACACTCCCTATTGACAGACTCCAATGTTTGGTTTGGGTGGCCTTGGAGAATTTACTCTCCAACCTATTCCAAGGCCCTATCCTGAGCTAGTGTATGCACCCTACAAACAGAAAATTCTACTTGATTTTATTTAGCGTTGCTTTTAATGGGCTTTTTAAGTCTCAAGGTGTGAAAGTGAAACTGATGGTGTGTAAAAAGACTCAAAGCAAAATGCACAGAAATGCTTGGAAACAAACTTTTTCTATAATGCAAAACCAACAACTTTTCAATGAAAGACTTCTTTTCTTTTTCGAATTTACTAAGATTTCATGCAGTAAATAACAAGAACTTTTCGCTCAGATCTGCGAGCTACTTATACTAGATATGTACTCCGAAAACTTATGCAAAAAGACTTCTTTCCGAGCTACTGACACAACAACAAAATCTTCAAACCAAGAAGACAGTAAAAAAGAGGAATTTTATTTATTTATTTATTGCAAAATAACGCAACTAGGAAAAATGTTGACAAGAACAAAACCAAGAGAATGAAAAGAAAACTCTGGCTTAAAGCACAGATCACAAACAGAATTAGAGCACTAAAATACAAAAAAGCAATCAAGACAACACCGATTCTAACACTTGCCTAAAAACCATGAAATAAATATTTTTTCTCTTTTGTCTTTTCTATCAAAAAATCAAATCACAAACACAAGCTAAGGGTGAAATGCCCTAACCTGCTGACTGTGCAGCCTCAGACTCTAGACCCCTGAGAGGATCTCTTCTCATAACAGGGGGGATGACTACCCCACCCCAGCTGAAAAGCTACCAAACAGGCCCGCGACTGTCACCAAGACAGCACGCATTCCAACGCATGCTGAACTTCTACAGCACGCGGGTACCTGCATTCTAAGCCTAAGCAGGCCGCGAGTATGTGTAAAAACTGAGATAAAATCACACACAGACAGTCTAGTCCTGAAAAAGGCTTCTGGTATTGACAACCAAAGTCTTTAAAAGGCTTAGATGCTATCACTTTAACAGAAAAGGAAAATTTGCAAAAAAAAGAAAAACCAATGTAAAGAAAAACGACACAACAAGACAGACTGAAACACCAGACAATAAACCAATCAAGACCCAGAAAGGATCCAGAAAGCCCCCTGAGAAGATAAACTTCCGACAGGGAAGAGGAGACTACCTCTCGAGCTTCCTGAAAGCTACATGCTACTGAAACTACTGCAGCACGTGGGTAAACGCGTTCTGTAGAAAGTTAAGGCGCGGGTTACCCGCGGGCAGGGCTTCTGCAGGCTGCGGGTACCTCTGTGTGTCCTGAGAATAAATGTCAAGTGTCAGTCAAGGACAACTGGTATTGATAACCAAGTTCCCTGCTAGCATTGACTAATAGAAAACAAGTAAGCAAAGAAATTGAAACTCTACTTCTTTGAACTACCCAAAAGATTTTTAACCAAATCCGGAACCCTAAGAGTAAAATATCCCCAGTGGAGTCGCCAATTCTGTTGTGGGGTATTCTACCCTACGGACTAACAAGCTAGGGTTTTAAACTTGTACGCAGATCATGACCCTTCAGAAATAACTTTTAACCTTCTACCCCAACCTAAAACCCATTTTCTCATGCAAACATGGGAAGAATCAACTAACCTTTTTATCGACGGTTGAAGTAGATCCTCCGTTGAGCCTTTATCCCCTTGCTGCTACTGCTCCTTCCAAAAAGATTTCCTGCAATCAAGACAAAGCTACACATGCATGCTATTGATCTACTAGAGGGTTAGAGATTAAACACAAATCAAATGGCATAGACAAGATTCATGTATTTGGGACGGGAAAAGCATTTTTTTCATTAATCTCAATATGAATCAACTTACAATGATTTTAGAGACCGGCCACCATTCCTCGATCCTGATCCTGGGATCCTCCTCTTCTTTGTCCTCCAACTGCTTTGCTTGAACTTCTCCTAAAGCTTGAGGAAAGGCTAAAGGGTTGGGACAATAATGGACTTGGCAATTTTGGCAGAGTTTCTTTGCTATGATTTTTCCTCTTCTGAATAGTACCCCTACCCCTCCTTTTATAGGCTAGAAGGAGCTAGGTTTTTAGGCGAACTCTCGGCCATGCATGGCTGGGAGTTCCAGTTAACTGACAAAAATCTTTTCGTCCCGACGGAAACTTTCCTTATTTTTTTTTTTGTTAGGTAAACGCGGGCTGTAGTGGGCTAGCCCGCGGTCCATCGCATGCAGTAGAAGGCCAGCAAGCGGTCCACCGCGCCCAGTGAGAGGTTAGGGCATGGGTTTCTTGATTTAAGTGATTTTTCAAGGTTTTATTCAGCATGGCTTTGGCAAGGAAGAGACATGAGTTGGCCTAATGCCAGGTAAGCCTGTGTGGTGCATTTTAGGGTTATAACATGTACTCTTATGTTGAGTGCATCAACAACTTTATTTTCTTTTCCCTTGATATGCTTGATGTCAAAGTCATACTCACTTAAAAATTCCAGCCATCTTGTTTTCCTAGCATTCAACGTTGGTTGTTCAAAAATATGTTTGAGACCATTATGGTTTGTCCTTACTTCAAATCTTTCTCCCATGAGATAATGTCTCCACATATTCAATGCATGAACTATGGAAACAAGCTCCAAATCACGTGTGGCATAATTCCTCTCATGTTCTTTGAGTTTTATGAACTCATAATCAATGACATGTCCATTTTGAGCGAGGATGCCACCAAGTCCTTCCTTGCATGCATATGTACATACCACATAATTCTCATTTGGGTCAGCAATATTTAAAACAAATGCACTAATAAGCAATTCTTCCAGCAAATTAAAGTTCTCTTCACACTTAATTTTGCATTCAAATTTGATTCCCTTTTTTTCTAAAGAAGTTATGGGATGAACAATCTTAGAGAACCCCGCTATAAACCTCTTTTAGTATATGTCTAATCCCATAAAATATTTTATTTATGAAACATTCATGGGTGTTGGCCATCCTCTAATGGCTTCAATCGTTTATGGATCTACTATTATACCTTATTCTGAAATAATATGACCCAAATAATGGAGTTGTTATTGGTAAAAAGAACACTTACTAAGATTGGCATAAAGTTGATGTTCCATGAGCACTTGTAACACCAACCTCAAGTGATGTTCATGCTCTTCCTCTAACTTAGAATAAATAAGTATGTCATGCAAGAACACAATGACAAACTTATCTAGATAATTTCTGAATATGTCATTCATTAAGAACATAAAGACAGTTGGTGTATTGGTCAGTCCAAATTTCACCACCACAAACTCATAATGTCCATACATGGTTATGAAGGATGCCTTATTGATGTCTTCTTCCTTTACTCTTACCTAATGGTATCCAGATCTCAAGTCTATCTTTTAAAATATCTTTTCTCCTCTTAGCTGATCAAATAGGTCATCAATTATAGGTAGAGGGTATTTGTTCTTCACACTGTATTTACTTAGTTGTCTAAAGTATATACACAACCTCAATGTTCCATCTTATTTTTGACAAAGACTACTAGTGCTCCCCAAGGTGAAACACTTGGACGTATGTACCCTTTCTTCAACAACTCTTCCAACTGCATTTGTAATTCTTTCAGTTCATGTGTACTCATTTTGTAAGTTATTTTTGATACTGGGGAAGCTCTTGGTACTAAATCAATAGATAAATCTATCTCTCTCTTTGGTGGAAATCCTGGTATTTCTTGGAATACATCTTCAAACTCTTGCAATACTGGAAAATCTTCAAGACTTGGCCCTTTTGTCTTTTTGGCTCTTCCACATGAGCTACATATAATTGACATCCTTTACTGAAATATTTCTTCGGCTGTAAGGTTGAAATATCCCTTATAGAAATGGGTCTTGGAGTTCCTTTCACAGTGCTATGTTTTCCGTCTTCGTCAAGACATTTAAAGGTTTTTTTATGACAATCTACGAAAACATGGTGTTGTCCAACTAATCCATTCCAATTATGACGTCATAATTTCCTAATGGGATGGTATTCATATGAACAATTTTATTTACTCCATTAAGATTTATTGGACAACTTTTGACAACCTCATTGATCATTCTTTTGGTTCTTGTGGCTAGATGAACCAAACTTGACTTCCCTAGCTTACTTTTCTCCAAATGTAATCTATCCACTATTTTAGGATCAATGTAACAATGACTTGCTCCTAAATCAATTAAAATAGCAACAGGTTGATTAATTATCTCACCTTCCACTTTGATCATATTGGATTGATACTATACTTGTCTATCTTCTAAGGCTTCATATATCCTTCCCATGTCCTCGATTGTTGTAGCCTCTTGGATGTTGTGCATGGTATTCACTTTATCTCCTCTATGAGGGAAATCCTTGTATATGTGATTTTCCATGCACCCCCAACATTGTATTGGTGGTCTCCCTCTTTTCCCCAAGGAATCCTCTTTCTTGGATTCATTCTTAGCAGACTGATCTTGTTGATTTTTATTAGGGTTGTTTATATTCAAAGGAGGTTTGAAAACCTTCCTCCTCTAATCATATTTATACTTCTTCTTATCCTTCCAATATTTCTGCATGTATTATCTACCCTTTATTTGCTCATATAGGTAGTTATCCTTCCTGATGGTCTTAGTCAATGTCCTGGGCTCATTATATTGAATCTTCTCTTTATAAAAGGATGACAATCCACTTAAAAACCTTTGTATCTTCACTTTTTCATCTTTGATAAATCCTACATACTTCAACAATCCCAATAACTTCTTCTCATATTTTTTCATGGTCATGCTTCCCAACATTAGTTCAAAGAACTCTTTCATCTTCTTGTCATAGAATTGCTCTAAAAGATACTCCTTCTGAAAATATTTCTTGAATTGCTTACAAGTGATCCTACTCTCATTATTGTTCTCAACTTGCTTTAGTTGATCCCACCACATAGCAACTTTCCCATGTAAATTGTATGTGACAATTCTTTCTTCTAGGTTTGAGGAGTAGTTATGCAATTGAAAATACCTCATGAATCCAAGAAGCCATGCTTCAACATAATCTTCCCTTTCTCTTTCATCATCAAAGGATAGTATCTTAATCTTCCTCAACTCTCCTAAACTATGAAATTCATGCCTTCTTCTTTGGTGCCTAACACGAGACACTTCTGGATTGCTTATGGAGTCTTCAGATGCATAAAATTTCATTGTTGAGTAAGCAGGTGAGTAATGTCTATGAGTTTTGCTGGCACTTCTTGAATGAGCAACTCTTTTGTAGTTACCTCTTATTTCATGACATCTTTCTTCTTCCTCCTGCCTTAAGTATGATCCATCCCTTGCTTGTCTATGCAACCCATTTAGGATTTTCATTACTTGAGCATTTATCTGGATTTTTTCTCTCATCAACCTCTCATTTTGTTCTTTGTAACTCTGCACTTCTATTTTCAGGATTCTCACAAACTCTATTAAGGTTTATTGTTCCCCTCTGCTTCCGTGCCCATTTGATTATGTCTTTGCATTAACAACACTGATATTTTGACCTTTGGATTCTTTATCATGACTGAAGGCTGCCTCTCCTTCCCTGATTTCTTGAATATGCACTCTTATATTGAACTGATATGGTTATACTCCCTAATTCTTCGAAATGTGCAAGCAACCATTTTGTCAGAATTATGCATAATATAAAAAAAAATTCTTAACAATGTTATAGGTCCTTTTTTCTTGTCAATTCATGAAGAAATATATCATCATTTTCCAATTTATAACAATTCAATTTTATTCTCCTCTGAGTCAT
>ML845097.1:37119-56663 GCA_009831015.1 Picea engelmannii
CCCCCCCCCCCCATTAAAGGAAGAATGGCAAGGGGGGTCTGGAATTCACCTGAGCACCATTGATCAAGGTGAATTAATCTCCACCGTTCGAGAGCTGCACATCCAATTTCGGATGCCCCCCCCCACCACTAAAGGTAGAACAACAAGGGGGCTCTGGAATGAAAGCTCAGTCGTAGATCTGGGCGAGTGGACTCTGGCCGTCCAGATCTGCTCGTTCCTTACCTTAATGCACATTCACACCCCAACCTAAAGCTGACATCTCTTCCTCACATCTAATGGTCATTACAGACCCTAAGATTCTTGAAGGAATCTCATCCATTCATCGGGACTCAGCCACATGCTAACGTCTCAACATTATGGGTCAGGATTTATCAAGGCAAGAGCCTGAGTTCTTGTCAACAGAACTCCCGAATCCCTGATCCCCAATTTCCTGAAATGGGTAATCTATTGACATGTGGCCTTCTCAAATCAGACGATCCACAACTGCTCCAGGGTTTCCACAATGGAAAGTCCCGATCCCTTGTTACCAGGATTCCCGATATCGCGATTCCTGATTTCCTGAAATGGGAAATCTCACGACACGTGACCTCCATCATTCGGATGGTCTAGATCTATTTCGGGGCTTTTGCCCCTAATCACTAGGGTTTTAACCCTCAGATATATCCTAACAGATCCAACGACTATTGGGTTTTCCAGCCAAGATTTGATGGCTCAGACGGTTCCTAACTAATTCAGGACTTTGTGTATCGCAATTTCCACACTCCTATGAAATTCCAAAGGGCTTTAAACCCCATGCACACTTTCCAGATCTAACGGTCACAAGGGTTCACCTTCCCTCCCGAACAGATCCTGAAGCTCCTACACTTATGGTGTGGAGTCCTCTCTCCCTGTGGACTTATACCACACTGGTTGCGGTTTCATAACGCCGCTATACCTCCTGAGCTTAAAAACTCGTCAAGTAACTCCTTGACACTTTGGAGCAAACCGAGGTTTGAAATTAGCCTTCCAGACCCAATTTCCCTTTGCATTCTTGGTCCAAAGACCACTCCACTGGCCCATCTAGTCTTAGTGTCGAAACCTTGGCTCTGATACCAAACTGTAGCGCCCCCTTTTCTAGCTACCAAGGTTTAATCGCTATTAAGAGAAGGTTATCACACCACTCTATACATAACTCATACAGGTATTATATGATCCATATGATTTCAACAATTAAACACATGCAAGCTCAGAGTAAAACATATTATTTACTGCTATAATTAACAATCCATAGAATTACATCTTAATTCATATACACAGTGGAAATCATGATAACATAAGCAGCAGAGTCATGCAAAACATGATTAAAACATAATCAAATACTTATCTTTTAACAGTGGTAGAATCCACCAACCAAGTGCAGGGCTTCCATGAACCTCCCAGCCTTAGACTACATTGCTCATCAGCTCAACAGTGGGTCACCCCTGAGCTGGGACTAAGCTCCACCCCAAGGCAAGGAATCCTAGGCTAGGCTGAGGTTACAGGGAAAAAAACATAGAAAATCTGGAAGGATTCTTCCCAGGATTCCACCTTACGCCCACTACTACCAGACTCTCATTCCCCACATGCCTGTTCCACCCGGGAGTATACACCTTCACAAGCACAATCCATCTGTGCTAACCTCCCTCTCTAGTTCTTAGCAACAGGCCGGATCAGGAAGTCTCAGAGATGGAGCTGGTGCTGGACACTCTCTGGAAGAAACGTCTTCCAACAACATCCACCTCCCTCACCTAGAGAGAGATCACATACATGCTCAATCACAACTCACGCTGGCCATCAAGCCACGCACAGTCCAGCTCTATGTGGTCACCATAGCCAACTGGAAATACAACATGGCCTCTCAATAGGCTCAACAATGGCTCGAGGCCTCTCAGTGATGGTTCACAGGAACGCGTGATGAGTAATTCCTGCAGGGGACGACACATAATCCATGACTCAGAACAGAGGGTGAGACTGGCTCTTCAGAAACAACATAGGCTTTCCCACTGGTTCAAAAATGGTGGAATGGTTCAAGGTCTCGGCTTTGGAATAGAGCCTCCACACATAAGTTCGATCAGTCGGACAGAGGATGTGCATGGACTATCAAAGACAATACGAGGTTCTCCACTCTCAAAAATGCACGAGGAATTCTTGCGGTGGTTGGGTCGGTCATACTGTTCAGTGCTCCCTACATGCTCAGGTAGTCGGGTGGAATGGAGGAGAGAGAGAGATCGCATTCACGGCTTACCTCGTCTGTTTATTTGCATGCATTAGGGTGGACACTTGTCACCCTTGAAACTGCATGTGCTCCTCGGCATGCATTACTTTTCTTATGGTTAGGAACTTAGGATAAAACATAAATGGTACATGTTCTTTTGGAATAATAGTAAAATATTATTTCCAGGCTTAAGCCCCCTAGGCTCAACACTTATCTCCTTTTCTCACCTTCCAGCCCCTAATTCCTTTCCCACTCTATGGATGCTTAGTCCCCCTTCACTCATTCATCATGGTCGGCCTGCACCTAGCAGTTTTTATATTTTATTAATTGTTTTGCATGATTACATATACAACAACAGGCTCCTGACCTTCAACACTTAGGCTCCCTGGCCTAACAACACATAAGCCTCCAGCTTATAAGAACTCAGCTCACCAGCCTATAAATCATAATTATAATTCCTTTCAGAACATGGTTTACTATGGGGCTCGGCCTTGGGGACACTATGTCCTAATTGATTCTCGAACCCGGTTTCTCTCAAATTCCTCGACGAAGTTACGAAGCCAATTTTTCTTGATAGTCGAAGAGACCTTTCCTACAATTGGAATTGAAAATCATTTAAAAATTTGCTTTCCAGAAAAAATATATGAAAAACATAAGGAGGAAACCAGGTTGATGCATACTTATAAAGCTCTCTAAGCCTAATTGTTTCATACTTACGTGATCTCTGCGACCTTTCAAATTACCTGCACCATCTCTATTAGCACCACCACTTCTCTTCAATTATGGTGAGTTACATCTGTGCATCATAGCATGGTGGATCAGGTATGAAAAACACGAGAGTCAAAGTCATGCCAGTGGCCGGTTGGCCCTTGGAGTCGGGAAAGGATGTCAGAATTGAACATGTGCCAAAAGTACAAGTAAGTTCCAAAAGGATAGGATGTTGTTATAAGGGAAGTCATTAAATACTTTAGATCGAGGCAATTTTCTCATACAAAAGTCGTATCAGCAAGTGCATCGACCATCATTAGCTCATTATGAAGGCTAGGGAAATTAAAAGAAATTGAGATGATCATACCACATATCCTCTGCAACTCCTATCGGATGCATTTCACACGTCCTGGATTATACCTATTGAGCAGATGTGACACATTAATTCTTTAAAACATCTCATCGCAAGGCAATCAGTGTTACCTGGCACGTTTCGTTTCACTACCTCACTCTGCTATAAATTCTAGATGTTTTGTATGTGTTCTACTTAACAACTAAGATTATGCACCAGTGGCGACCTGTCTTGTAATCCCAATTATATAAAACTCTTTATTTGTTCCTTTGTCCAGTCATGGACGTATAAGCAAATACCTTGCCACACCATGGGGTCTCCTCAAATTACGATATAGGGTCTGCAGGGCAGTCAGAGCGCCATGATTGAGCCCCAACATGTCTGGGACTCATTCTTATTGGCAGAAGGTATTCTTGAGGTTCCAAAGGAAAGTTCTTACCTTCACACAGAAACTATAGTGTTGCTCCGTGCAAAGACCAAAGTGTAAGAAACTACACCAAAAGGATGCGGGTTGGAGAGAATGCTCCCTCAAAAGGATATGCTGTGGAGGAGAGGGAGGCCTAGGAAAAACAAGGAAGATGGGGAACACCAAAATCTAATTGAAATGTGTGCATGATCAGCTTCTGAAGAGTCCTTAATGTGAGCTATCTGACTCGAACTGGTCGAAACCACAAGTCGGGGAAGCGGGAGAAGAACAAGAAGGATGAAAACCTGGGGTTCGAACGTTCGAGACACTAACCAATAGTTGGAGCAAGCACAAATTGCCATAGCTGAACTTTATCAGGAGAATAGAGAATTATGACAGCATTTGGTGGAAAATAAATCTGAGGTTCCAACACCGCAAGGTCGTGAACGTAATGTAACCTGGCTCAAAAGACATCTTTGGGAAGAACAAGACATGATCGTGTGGCTATGCAAATCTCAAAGGGTGTCAGAAGAACAGAACATGAAAACACCTCAGGGAGAGAAAAGCAGCCTGGGGGAAGGTCTGCACGTAGAAGAGGCATGATTGTCAAAATATGTTTTGTGTTCTTAGACGCGGCGCCACATTTTGATAGTTTTCCTCTTTTTTATTGTGAAAATTTTCACGTCCTCAATGTAACCGTGTCGGTTGGATGAAAGGTATTGGTAGTGCCTATTGTATGTAACCAAAGCCCTATGGAAATCTAATATATAAATTCTCGCAATTTTGACGAAAGGATTCTGGTCATAGCAGTTGAATGGACGTTTCCCTTCTTGGCTTGTAATTCTACTACGTTCTTTGTCTAAGTTTCTTGTAAGTTAGCCTCAAATTTGTACTTAGTGTTGCTTTGTATTTTCGTCGATATCTTTCTGCAAAAACTTCTGACTTCGACTGACTTCATCGTACAATGATGATGTGGCATGATTAACTTGGGGCTCGAGAACTGCTAACAACTCAAGGGAAAACTCGACCATGTGTTTAAATGCTTTGGCAATGATACATGATGGGTGGGAACAGATGGTTTGATAGTGTACTTCAATCGGGTCAGGGTTTTTTCAACAACACATGAGCGATAACATAAACTTCTAGCAGTTGATGCCGAAACGTATTGGGATCGACGGTCGGGGGAAGGGGATAAACTTATCATGCCCTTTAATGGCCATACCTTCTCAAAACTTGCCGATGCCGAAAATGTTTAAGAATTCGATGATCGGTGATATCCTTGCATTCTTCATGAGCACTTACTCTTTTAGTCATTCACCGATACCGAATGGATCGGTCATCGGTGATATCCTTAGTGATGCTTTTCGCGAAATGGGAGGCTTTCGTCTACTGACACCGATGAAGATTGGCACTTGACTACCTTGGTTTTCTTGAGCAGTTCTTGTCACCTCTAATTCTTCCCGATGCCGAATTTCTTAAGCACGTCGGGGTGAAACTTCGACTGGCGATTCTTCAATTAAATGTTAGACTTTTTTAGGTTATATTGATTTTCACGTGATCAAGTAGATTTTAAAAGACTTGAAAAATAAAAAACGAAATGATAAGAAAATGTAGAAATTTTCATACTGAAGTAAAATTAGACAGTGCGAAAGATTAAGTGGTACCCAAAAAGGAAAAATTTGACATAGGATTTTTTTAGGGTGTGTTGAGTGCTTAACAAATGGAAACTTACTGGGCGAAAGAAGAATCTTTGTTACTCCTTCAAGGCATGGCTGATGAAAAATCTGGTGGAGAACTTAACTGGTTTAGAATCAGAGCCTCTTTTACCCTTGCATTTGAAATTCTCTAGTGGATGCTTCTGGACCTACCCGTGGGGTTTAAACCATTATTCCTCCTTCATTTCCTATGTCCTGACTCATTCCTTCTTTTATAAAAGTCTAGTAAAGTATTCACTAGCATGAAGCCTTTAGTTACCTCTACTCACTTTCTTCGGTGTTGCTCTGCTTCCAACGAGTGTCCATAGCCCCGGTGGAGTCACCCCAGCATCACAGACCTTGCTCCGCTACCAAAAAGCGTCCATAGCCTCGGAAGAGATATCTGCATACCCTCTCCCACTGTTCACTCTTTTTATATTGTCAACTTTATTTCAGCATGATTCCCTGAGTGAGTGGGAGTGCAAGATACCAAATATACAAAATATGCAGAACATAAATAAAATGATAGAAACAACAGAATAACAGTAAAATATCTAGCATAATCTTCACAATACACAGAAATGATAGAACAATAGCAATAGAAATATCACTTTGATTCAGAAATAAATGTTCACAGGCCTCTTCGAGGGGGCAACCTCTAATCGAGCAACTCTCTATTACAATAATCTCCAAGCTAGGGTTCTCATACCCTCAACCCTTATTTGTACTAAATATGTCTATTAAGAGAAGCATCTAGAGGAAGATCCTTCTAGAAGCAGAAGCTTCTATTAGGTCTTCTTACATCTTCCTTATTCTATTTTATTGAAAGGCCTTATTAATATTGACCTTTATTACATCCAAATACATTGATCTACCTATGTGTGGGTTAGGACCTTAACATGTCTTCCCCCTTAAAAACAACCTTGTCCTCAAGGCTTGAGATGTGGAAACTACTGCAGAATGGTAGTTGGTTCCCAAGTGGCATCTGCTAGAGTCATAACTTTCCACTGTACTAGCATTTCCTTAATGGTTCTCTAATGCAGGCGATGCTCACGCTGGTCCAAAACTACTTCTGGATGTAGCCAAATGGATCCTTCTTTAGCTAACTCTGGAAGGTTGGTTTGAATTTGGCACCTGGTTCCAATCACCTTCTTCAAGCATGAAACATGAAAAACAAGATGTAGCTTCGATTGACTGGGCAGAGCTAACTGATATGCGACTTGTCCCACACGCTTGAGAACTGTGTAAGGGCCATAAAATTTTGGTGCTTGCTTCTGAAAATGCTTGGCCTTGAGGGAAGTTTGCTTATATGGTTGCAGTCTCAGAAACACCTGATCCCCTTCTGCAAATTGATGTTCAGAGTGACCTTGATCTTCTTGTTTCTTCATTCTATTATGTGCCATGACCAAGTTCTCTTTAAGGGTATGAAGGATATCCTCTCAGACTGTAAGTGTTTGGTCAACTGCCTGGACCTTCAAGGTGCTCGGTAAGTATGAGAGAACTAAAGGTGGCTTCTGTCCATATACTGCTTCAAAAGGAGTCATGCGATTGGTTGTATGGTATGTAGTGTTGTACCACCATTCGGTGAGGGGTAACCATTGAGCCCACTGGTGTTGTTTTTCAGAGGAAAAGTACCTCAGGTATGTTTCCAAACACTTGTTGACAACTTCCGTTTGACCATCTGTTTGGGGATGATAAGCTAAGCTGAGATGTAATTGTGTGCCTTGTAGCTTAAACAAGTCTTGCCAAAAATTGCTTGTGAAAGTTGGGTCTCAATCGGAAACAATAGACTGCGGCATGCCATGAAGCTTGAAGACTTGGTCCATGAAAGTTTGAGCCACCGTGGATGCAGTAAATGGGTGGGGAAGAGTGCAAAAATGAGCATACTTGGAAAGGAAATCCACCACCACCATTATGACTGATTTATTCCCCGATTTGGGTAAGACTGTAATAAAGTCCAGAGAGATATCATTCCAAATAGCAGGGGGAATTGGAAGCGGTTGGAGGGTTCCTGGAGATTTGACTGTTTCTGCCTTGTTGCATTAACACACCTCACATTCAACGACAATGTTATAACCCTAAATTGCACCACACATGCTTACCTGGCATCATGCCAACTCATATCCCTTCCTTGTCAAATCCATGCTGAATAAAATCTTGAAAATCCTTTTAAATCAAGTGACACGTGCCCTAACCCACTACTGCATGTGTTGGAATGCTGGTAGGCCTACTACAGCCCGCGTTTACCTAACAAAGAACAAAAACAGGAAAGTTGCCGATGGGACAAAAAGCTATGGGTCAGTTAACTGAAACTCCCAGCGATGCATGGCCGAGAGTTCGTCCAAAACCCTATCTCCTTCTAGCCTATAAAAGAAGGGGTAGGGGTACTATTTGAAGGAGGAAAAACATAGCGAAGAAACTCTACCCATTTGTCGAATCCATTTGTTCCAACCCTTTAGCCTTTCCTCAAGCCTAAGGAGAATTAACGCAAAGTAGTTGGAGGACAAAGAAGAGGAGGAGCCCAGGATCAGGATCAAGGAACGGTGGTCGGTCTCAACATTGATTGTAAGTTGATTCATCTTGAAAATAATAAAGAATACTTTTCCCGTCCCAATGCATGAGTTATATATGATTTATTCGATTTATGCTTAATCTCTAACCCTCAAGTAGAAAAATAGCATGCATGCGTAGTGTTTTGTCTTGATTGAAGGATTGTCTTTGGAAGGAGCAGCGCAAGCAAGCAGACAAAGCGCAACGGAGGATCTACACCAAGCATCAGTAAAAAAGGGTTTTCCTTTTTTCCATGCTTGTATGTGAAAAAAGGGTTTTAGGTTTGGCGTGGTAGGTTAAAAGTGATTTCTTTAAGGTCATGATCTGCATGCAAGCCTAACCCTAGCTTGCTAGTCCGTAGGGTATTATTTCCCAACAACAGAATTGGCGACTCCACTGGGGACTTACTCTTTAGGGTTTTCCGGATTTAGTTGAGGGTTTTTGGGTAGTTTAAAGGATTGGATTTTCTGTTTCTTTGCATTTCTGTTTTCTATTAGGTCAGAGCTAGCAGGGAACCTGGTTCTTTATACCAGTTTTTCCTTGACTATTTCTTGACGGTAATTATTGGGACACACAGAGGTACACGTGGCCTGCAGAAGGCCTACACGCATGTAACCCGCACCCTAACCTCTTACAGCCCGTGTTTGAACGCTCGCTGTAGAAGTTTCAGTAGCGTGTAGGAGTCAGAGAGATTAAGAGGTAGTCCCCTCTTCCCTGTCAGAATTATACATTCTCAGGGGGCTTTCTGGATCCTGTCTGAGTCTTGTTGGTTCACAGTCTTGTCTCAGTTTGCTTTATTGCGTTTGTTATTTTCTGCAATTATTTTTCTTTTCTATTAAAGAAGAAGCATCCAAGCCTTCAAGAGACCATGGTTGTCAATACTAGAGGCCTTTTCCAGGTCTGGGCTGCCTGTGTTTAGTTTTTTCTTAGCATTCATATATACACGCAGCCTGTGCAAGTGCAGCCCGTGGGTACCCGCGCCCTGTTATAGCTCAGCACGCGGTTGCACGCTTGTTGTTTCAGTGACAGTAGCAGGCTTGATTGGGTGCTTTTCAATCAGGGTGGGGCAGTCATCCCCTCTTGTGGTGAGAAGTGTTCCTCTTAGGAGTTTGATTCTAAGGTGGCATAGTCAGTAGGTTAGGGCCTCATACCCTTAGCCTGTTCTTTCTTAGTTGATTGTTGATAGAAAATATAAAAAAGAAAGTTTTGTTTTATGGTTTTTAGACAAGCATAGGAGTCGGTGCTTTCTTGATTGCCATTGTGCGTCTTTTCTCTGGTTCTTTGCGATCTTTGCTTTAAGCCATAATTTTATTTTGTTTTCTTGGTTTTGTGCTTGTCGGCATTTTCCCTTTGTTTCTTCATTTAGCACTTAAATAAATAAATTAAAAAATTATCTCTTTTTCATTTGCTTCTTTGTTTGAAGATTGTGTTGTTGCATCAATAGCTAGGAAGAAGTCTTTTTGTTCATAAGTTTTTGCAGTGCATTTAGATCATAAGTAGCTCACAGATTGAGCAAAATTCCTTTATGTTTGCTGCATGAAATCTTAGAAAATTTGAAAAGAAAAAGAAATCTTTCTTGGTGAAAACTTGTTGGTTTTTGCATTTTTTGTAAAAGTTTTTGTTTCCAAGCATTTCGTATTCATTTTTCTTTGAGTCTTTACACACCATCAGTTTCACCTTCATACCTTGTGACGTAAAAAAGCCCATAAAAGAAATGCTAATTTAAAATCTATTAGACTCTTTTGTTTGTAGGGTTCATACACTAGCTCAGGACTAGGGCTTTGGAATAAGTTGGAGAGTAAATTCTCCAAGGCCACTCAAAACTAAACATTGGAGTCTGTGATAGGGAGTGTAGAAGTCCAGTTACGTGGAAGTTATTCGGGACCCCCCTCTAACACAGGGGATAAACATGAGGTCGCATGAGGAAAGGTAGCGGAGATAACCCCTCCAAAGCCGGACCAAGCATAGTGGAGAACACATATCGAGGATTTGTTAAAGGATTCCGTCGTTTGCATTTTCCACGGGGCTTCATGGGTCTCGAATCCATTCGAGGTCCTCAGTTGTCTTCTGGACCATTTTCTCTTGATACCCTTGACAGGTTTCGTGCTTGATACCCTTCTCATTGTGGTCTACCCGACTATCGACTGTACCCGCCTAGTGACTATTTGCGTGCTGGCAAACTAGTTGCCAATCTTTTTAGGGACATACACAGGTGATTGTGGGGGTATAACGCGGTACCTAGGACAGACATTAGGCCATGCTTTGCAGATTATACCCAGAGGGTGCTTCCATTTTCGAGTTTCACTTGCACCGGTAAGTTGCTCTAGTGTTGGTTGTTGTAACTGTTCTTCCAACTAGTTTAGTGTTTGCTTGATTTATCTTTTAGGGGCTTCTTTTTTAGTGTGTGTTATTGTTTGCATGTGTAGAATACCTTAGCATGTCTTAGATCTTCTCACATAGTGGAGGATCTCGAGCTCCACTGGTCATGAAGGCTTCAGGGCCTGCCACCGGTTATACTGGAACCACCCCCGCCACCATTGAGGCGGAAGCTAGACCAACAAGGGTCTTTCGAAGCAACCGGGTTACAAACCATTGAGCCCGAACAACTCTCGGAGGGATAAATCGCCAATCTTAGCTCGGTTGAAACCCCAACCACTGATACTTGGCCATTGGTCAGTGTACCAATCCTATTTTACGAACGCCTATCAGTGCCTCACATAGCTATGGCAACAAATGCTATTACTTCCTCTGGGAATCCTTCTATTCCCATCACCGTTGCTACCACAGGAGAAGCATCTCCTAACTTGCCATCGTCGGTCCGAGACACTATGGTCTTGGCCGCAACTACGTCGCACAGTGGACCGACCCCATCTATCACGGCGGCCACACCTCCCTTCACACCTAGTGCGACAGGCCCTCTGTTCTCATACGGTATGCCTAGTTCAGGTACCAGTCCTGCACTCACTTACTCCACTTTACAGACTTTGGGTCTGCGGGAAGGGAGCTCTAACGCTCCTCTGTAAGGTCAACTAGGGGGCATTCCTATCCCTTTAAATGATTTTCCTTACGTTGGAGGTCATATCTCTCCTTCATCCCCTTCGCTTGGTGGTTTGCATTAGCAGTCCACTGGGCAGCCTGCACACACGAGTTCATTTGGAGTCGGGAGTCAAGGAACACCTGCGCAAACTCAGCCAGTAGGTTCGTCAACATTTGTTTGGAACGACATGTTTGGTAACAAAACTTTCACATCCACTGCTTTCCCATCTGGGGGCACTCCCATTTTTGGACAGTCTACTACGGAGCAGGGTACTATTCCTGTGCCAGGGGCACATATACCAGGACCTTGGAACTCAGGACAAGGATTCATTCCTTCCTCTGGAATGTCATTCTGGGGTAATTCTTTCCACAGTCAATGGAACCCCGGACAGACTTCTATGCCTCTCCTATCAGGACCGGCATGGGGTAATCCTTCCCAAAGTTCGTCAAACACGATGAATGCCCAACATCCTATGTCCTTTATGGGGAATCAACCAATGATGTCTCCACAGATGCAAAACCCTTACACTGGTCAGGGCCATGGTTTCTACCAGAATCCAGGCCAGCAGCCAAACTTTTCCTGGCAACCTGGTGCCAGTCAAACTCCAGGCCCCTTTTTCCCAAGCTATCAGCAGCAATCCAAACTACCATTCCTGGCGACGTTACACTTTCCAGATTTGACAAGGTTGTTAAATGATCCTATCTGTCACGATCCACGTTGGCCTCCTATGCCAACGAAGTTGCCTTCGGACATTCCAAAGTTCGAGGCCAAGCCTAACGAAGATCCAGGTGATCATGTGACTACTTTCCATCTTTGGTGTTCATCTAACTCATTGAAAGATGACTCCATCCAGTTGCTATTGTTTCAACGCACTCTTATTGGGAGTGCCACGAAATGGTACATAGAGCTTGATCGTTCATGATACTCTTCTTTTGGCGAACTGGCAATGGCCTTCCTTAACCATTTCCAGTTACCTGTGAGATACGACACGGGCATGGAGTTGCTAGCCAATTTTGAACAGACGACAGCAGACCATATCTCTGATCATATCCAAGAGTGGAGATGCCGAAAGAGTCTAATCAAAGTACCAGTCCCACCAGCATTCCTGCTTGAGTGGTTTCTTAAGTCTTTAGTCCCACAATTATCCAAAGACGTCGCAACTTCAGGGGTTTTCTCAGAAGAAGATGCCATCATGAGGGCTCAACAGTTTGAGCTTATCTATTCTCAGTCTAGTTTATTGTACAACATCCTCCCAAATGCACCACGATCGATACTGGATAAAACTAGACAGAGAGTGGGACCACATGCCGACAGTATTGTTGGTTCCGCACAAACCAAGCCCGCGGAGAAATTGACAAAACAATTGCAACAGTTATCTATCTAACACTCAGTGGCCAGCCAGACTACTGCTTTGGCTGCTCCTCCTACCCACACGTCAGAAGTACACTCCGTGCAGATGACTAACCCAAAGGCCACCCAACAGCCTGAAGGGAAGAAAAAACAACACAAGAAGGGTAAGGGGGAGAAAAAACCTACTGATAATGCTGGTGAGGGCACCATGGAAAAACATAAGGCAAGGTATCCATGCAACTTGTGTGCGGAAGACCACCCGACCCATCTGTATCCTCGACTTGCAGAGGCCCAAAAGTTCGTCACACAACAACAACAATCCATGTTGACTAATCCCTTTCAGCATGGGAAAAATTTAACTCAAGCCTCTACAAGTGCCAAAGGAGGCATCCAGCAAACCTTCCCTCCTCGAAACAACTCCTCATCCGGGAATGTATATATGGTTAGGGGTGATGCTTTAATAAATACTATAGCACACGAATATAGTAAACCAAGTGCCTCTGAAAAGGGTAAAGAAGCTGAGATCCCATCTCTTCCTCTATAGATTGAGAAGACGTTGGGAGAAACGATGACACGCATTCCAAAGGGTGCATTTAAGAAAGCTTCTCACAATCCAAATGCAAGGGCCACCCAGAATTACTCTGTGGTGGAAGATTTATCCCAAACCCCTTGTGCTATGTCCGCTTTGGAGGTCCTCCAAAGTTACCCTGCTCAGAGGAAAGCCTTGTTGACTGCTTTAGGCTCTACTGAGACTTGTAACCTAGGTACCATCATGTTAGATACGACTGACTTGAAACCTTGTCTGCCTTACCACGTCGCGTTTCAGATAGTAGTGGCTCATCCCACGAAAACTTTTACACAGAATATCTTCCGCACGGTGGTCGATGAGGGTGCTTCGACTTGCGTTATGTCGTTATCATGTTGGAAAGCCATTGGTCAGACCGAGTTGTCTCCATTACCTACTCTCCTCACTGCGTTCAACGGTCGTTCTTTCCGACCACATGGCATCATTCCTTCTTTCCCTGTGCAGTTAGGAGGGAAGACCATGTGCGTCGAAGTAGAGGTAGTCGATGCCCCCCTCGACTATAATCTCTTGTTAGGTAGTAGTTGGACTTATGCTATGCAAGCTGTGGTTGCTACAGTTTTTTGAGTCTTATTATTTCCACATGAAGGCCGGATAGTGACCATCGATCAATTGTCCTTCTCTAGACCTGACCCAGCTTTGGGGGCATCCACGGTTCCCATGATTGATAATCCTCAAGCCAGTGTTGTTAATGTAGGAGTTGGTTTGTGCCCATCTTTGATGGGTACTTTCGATTACCCACCTCCTCATGGCGATGTCAAGTTTATATTGACTCACCACAAGGCTGAGATTTTTCACGTCTCGTCGTTCCGCACGACTTACTTTCAGGATCCGTGGATTATTCCTTCCCCATCAGCCATGATGGATGAGACAGGGCATGTTGGCATGTCCATGCCCTTGTTGGCTGCTGAAGTAGCATACTCTTTAGTCCAGTAGGCTTCAGCCACTCCTGATATGACTCCCGCACAAGAGTTGGATCCACCTTTAGAGCCTATCTGGGCTCAGGATTCTCTTGCCAGCAACGATTCATTAGATTTAGTCTTTCCTTCGAACGAAGCAGTGATCGAAGCAATGACTAGTCCGGGCAAACCTTGGGAAGATCTTCATCACAGATCGTATTTCCTCCCAGAGTTAAGCCGAATCGAGGCAGGAGAATTCACTATCACCATGACGGGAGATCAGCCATGTCCCATTAACCTCTTAGCTACACAGGAAATTTATGCTGAGGGAAATATGGCGACTATCGCTGCCACTATACCTACCAATATCTCCCGAAACCCTGGCATCGTGGAGAATGTCTTCATCGGAGTGGATTTCTCCCCCGAAGAGATTCAAATTTACACGGATCTTTTCAAAGAATTCTGCTACGTTTTTGCCTGGTCTTATGATGAAATGCCAAGCATCTATCCGATAATAGTTGAACATGAAATCACAACGTATCCTGATGCTAAGATTGTTCGACAAAAACTTCATCCAGTCAATTCTAGGAAAGAAGCAGCCATTAAGGCTGAGGTTGAGAAATTTCTCAAGGCATGGTTCATTTACCCAATTCATTTGACTCAGTGGGTGTCAAACCCCATGCCGGTCGATAAAAAACAAGGCATGATTCGTGTATGTACCGATTTCCATGATTTGAATAAGGCATGTCCAAAAGATAATTATCCAACCCCATTCATCGATCAGATCATTGATGAATGCACCGGTTGTGAAGCCTTTTCCTTCATGGATGGTTTTTTAGGATATAATCAAATCCAAATCAAACCTAAGGACCAACACAAAATGACATTCATTTGTCCGTGGGGTACATTTTCCAATCGTAAGATGCCTTTTGGTCTCAAGAATGTTGGAGCCACTTTCCAGTGGGCCATGTATTTTGCGTTTCACGACCTCAAACATATAGTCGAGGCTTATCTAGATGATTTAGCATCATGCTCTCGCAAGCGAAAGGATCATCCTATGTACCTCCGACTAATCTTCGAGCGTTGTCGCTACTTCAGGATTTGCTTGAATCCCAACAAGTGTAGCTTTTGCATCACGTCAGGACGTTTGTTAGGTTTCATCGTTTCAACAACAGGGATCATGGTCGATCCTCTTAAGGTGGAGGCGATAATCCAATTGCCCCCCCACGCACAATCTTACAACTTCAAAGTCTTCAAGGCAAGGAAAACTTCTTACGATGCTTCATCGCCAACTATGCCGAAATCACCAAGGGATTTATGCGTTTACTGAAGAAAGATGTTCCCTTTTTCTGGGACGAAGCCGCTCAACGCTCTTTTGACACATTAAAACAGGCCCTCACTACAGCACCTCTGCTACGGCCACCTAATTATAACAAAGACTTCTTATTATATCTGGTTGCCGCAGAGTCAACCATAGGCATGGTTTTAGTTCAAGAGGATGATTCGTTTTCCAAATACGTGATCTATTACCTGAGCCGAGGCCTCGTAGGACTAGAAATTAATTATACCCATCTCAAAAAACTTGTGTTGGCAGCAGTTCATGCTGTTCAACAGTTCCGTCACTATGTTCTGTTTCGCAAGACGACCGTCGTTGCCGTCGTGAATCCATTCCAGTACATGTTGAGATGACAAGTTATCGGCAGAAAAATCAGTAGATGGATGGTAATCCTCCAAGAATTTGACTTAGACTTTGTTTCAGCCAAGTCCAAAAAGTCATTGATCTTCGCAGAACTTATCTCGGAGCTTCCGGTTGAGTCAGGTGATGTTGTGCCTGAGGAATCACCTATCTGGGGAGATATATTTTTGATTGAATCTTAAACCCCTGGTACGGAGATATACTGATCTATCTCTAGACTTTGAAGTTCCCCACCTCTGCTTCTCGTGATGAGCGTCGATGGGTATGCCATCAGGCTAAGAACTATCTCATACTCAATGATACGTTGTATCAGAGAGGTGTAGATTGCATCTTGCGTCAATGTCTCACTCATGAGGAGGTCGTCATAGTGCTTAATGATTGTCATATAGGAGCTTGTGGTGGTCACTTATCCGGGTTGGCAACAGCCCAAAAGATTTTATGAGCAGGTTACTTTTGGCCCACACTTATGAAAGATTGTATCGAGTCAGTCAAGAAGTGCCATCTGTGCCAAATCTTCTCACGGAAGATGAGGGCACATCCAGCTCCCATGTTTCCTGTCATCACAGTTGGTCCCTTCACTAAATGGGGGATTGATTACACTACATGCAACCCCCCATCTGCAAGGGGGCACCACTATATCATCGTAGTTATCGACTACTTCACTAAGTGGGTCAAAGCTATGCCAACATTTAAATATGATGGAGAGACTGCAACTCTCTTCTTATTTAACCAGATTATAGCATGGTTCGGCGTCTCGAGAGAGATCGTCACTAACCATGGCAGTCACTTTCAGAACCAAATGATGTCTGAATTAACATCAAAGCTTGGGTTACAGTAGGAACACTCATCACCTTACTATCCCCAAGCCAATGGGCAGGTGGAAGCTGTCAACAAAACTCTTAAGACGATTCTGCAGCGAACTATCAACTCAGCCAATTAAAATTGGCATTTGATGTTATACTCAACATTATTGGCTTACCGAACCTCAGTTAAGACTGCAACCAGTTTCTCACCTTTCCAAGTTGTTTACGGGCTGGAGGCAGTCCTGCCCATCGAATGTCAAATTCCATCTCTGAAATTGGCAGTACAGTTATTGCCAGACACTTCTCCGCTTGAAGAACGGTTAGTACACCTTGAGCAGCTTGATGAACAACGTCGCGATGCGGCCCTGGCCAACAAGGCTCATAAACATAAGGTCAAGTGTCAATATGATAGGTCTGTTCGTCCTCGGGTTTTCTCAGAGGGTGACCTTGTCCTGGTCTATGACCAAGATAAAGACCCCCTGGGGGTAGGAAAGTTTAAACCCATGTGGTTCGGACCCTTCATCATTAAAGAGGTTTTAAAAAAGGGCACTTATCATTTGGTCGATCTTGAAGGGAATGCTTTGGTGGAGCCTAGAAATGGGCTCTACCTCAAGAAGTATTACTCATAGAACGGTCACTGTGGGTAAAGTTTTGTAACATATGTATAGTCTTTGTACTATTAATTTTTTACATTTCTTTAAAACATGTTATGGATGTGTCATTGATGTTATCTTTCATCAATATGGTAGATGTCAAGTGATTCCGAGGTGTTCGTTGGGTATGCGGACGGTGCTAGTCGACACACGTGGAGGCTTGCCTCCGCAGCTTGGGTAATCTTTACACCATAGGGTCAGTTGTTATCTTCTGGAGGTATATGCTTAGGTGACACCATGAATAATGTTGCTGAGTATAGTGCAGTTATTGAGTTGCTTCATGATGCTTTGTCATTTGGTATCTCTCGTCTCCGGGTCTATCTAGACGCTCAATTGGTTGTGTCATAGCTAAACAGAATATACCGGGTTCATGACCCAACTTTACACCGACGATTCCTTAGGGTACGTCTCTTGGAACGCAACTTTGATTATATTACATATTTTCATGCTCCTAGGAGTCTAAATCAAATCACAGATACTCTAGCTAATCACATTTTAGATTGGCATCTTGCTCACATATAAAAAGATCATGAACATAAAACATGTAAATACATTTTTGTACACATAATCCATAAGGCACAAAAAAGAGATAAAAACCATATATAAACATCATAAAATCCTCAGAGTACATAGATGGGTGCAAGAGCCTCACAAGTGGGAACAATAACGAGTCACTGGGGCTTATGCCCTCAAAAAATATATACATATCAGTGCTCGTGGCACATAAAAGTCTAAAGTCTGTTCAGGGCCTATGGGCCCTGTTATAATCATATACAGCCTGGCCCAAATGCCTAAACATTCGGACCCATGTCTGAGGTACCCCCACAATATGGGTCTGCAAGGAGGGTGGCAGGTCCTCTATCCCTACCATGGGAACTATGCGAGTGAGCGTAGTAAAGTTCCACTCAATCCACCTTAGGACCCTCTCGGCCTCTCCTGCTGAGAGGTTCCCTGCTACTGCTGCTCCTCCAGCAGCGGTAGCTGGGGCTTTGGGCCATTGGTGACGCCTGTTCCGTGCATAGTCGGCAGGTCGCACAGGTCCCACATCTGCATGCAATAAACATTCACCCATCAAAAACTCTGGTATACAAAAACATGATATATATATCAAAAAGACATAAAAATTACATATGCAAACAAAAAAAAAAACTGAATAGGTGGAGACTTACCCATCTCCCCTCGCTCCTCACCAGGAGGCACTGGTATCGCTAGATCTATGGAGAAGTCAATCCCCGCATATGGGTAGTCCTCAATAGTCAGGATCTGTCGCGACAACCAAGAAAAAAAGTTGTCGTCGAAGGCCTCCACGGTCCTTCCACCACCCTGTCACGACAGTAACGCTGCCCATCTGCATACTACAGGGAAAGTAGCCAAATGTCCTCGTACTGTCAGCCAAGGACTAAAACACGGAACTCTCTCGAAGAAAAATGAACACAGAATGGTCCCAAACCCAAAGTTCATGTGTGTCCGCTGCCTGGAAGATGTCAACTGACTCTTCATGCTCTCTAGTAGTGTGGTACTCCAATAAAAAATGTGTGCATTCATGCACTGAATTGCACAGTTCATCTGTGCACGCGAAGCCTGATGCACGGCTATTGAGCCGGTAATCCTCCCAACAAGCGATAGAATAGTTTGTAGGGTGAGGCTGGTGATCCTACTAACAGGTACCAAGGAAGTCCTATGATCGGTCCCAGCCACACAGTACTCCTCTATCAGCTTCGAGACTTTGCCTGGCCCCGCAGGAAAAGTCTGAAAGTTGACTAGTTCCCCTCTCCTTGAGAGGCCAGTCAAAAAGCAAATGTCCTCGGTGGTGGGCACCAAGGATTGCCCCTCTATCATGAATGCCTCTGCATCAGGGTGCCAGTAATCAACCAAGGCGTTCAGTAGCCTTGGTTGTGTGTGCATAAACGGACACAAAACGAATTTCACTAAACCACACTGTGTCAGCACGGCCATAACATTCGGATCTGCAGCCACTAATTCATTGGCAGCCTCGTGCTCCCTTTCCCTCCACTGAAAATACATCCTGCCAACACAACAAAGAAGAAAAAGGGGGATCAGTACTTATTTAAATTAATTTTTTCACCACGCGGGGGGTACCCGTGGCCTGTAGAGGCGACAGTTGCGAGTACCCGTGGGTAGGATTTTCCCTGCCCGAGGGTACCCGCGGGCTGTCCCTAGACAACCTGCGTTTTCCTAGGGCTGACCTCTTTGAGGTCAATGCCCACCCACAAAATCAATTAAATGCAATAAGTGAAGTATTGAATAGCTAGACAAGGGAGTTTGTACTTACTTGGTCCAAGCAGAAGTCTGTTTCGTCCACCGTAGCTCCTGAAATCATGCTCTTTGGAAAAGGGGGTCTTTTGGCTCTAGAGTCAATTTCCAAATTAGCAATGGTAATAATGAGCTGCCAGCTTCTATTTATAGACTTTTTGGCCTCTTTTTGTCACTTTTTTGGGCCCCTTTATCAGTTTCTTTATACCAAACACCATTTGGAGTGATCCAGGAGTTATATGGGAGGGATTTGATCAAGTATTGGGACAATTTTTATTGAGTTTCAAATATATATATATATATATA